>ML112006.1:149599-183016 GCA_003697995.1 Taxidea taxus jeffersonii | reverse complement strand
TTTTTTTTTTTTTTATCTATTAATGTCTCGGTCCTTTGGTTTCCTCCATTATAAAATGGGAGTGTTTTACAAAGAGGCAGTGTCTATAGCGTTGTAGAGAAGCACAGTGACTCTGTGACTATGTCTGGCTTTGTGTTGAATTTCAGATTAGTTACCCGCCATTGGATTTGAAATAGTACATTAAACTGAGCCTCTGCTTTCACCAATGAGAATTTCTTTCTGTTAAAACTTTTTTGAAAACAGATGTCTTATTTGTCTCTTCTCCCTTCTTTTCTACTCCACCCCATTTTGTGTCTGTATTCTTTAAAAGTTTCAAACAGATTTAAAGATTTTATTTTAGAGAGAGCGAGCGCATGCGTGCATGAGTGGTGGGAGGAGCAGAGGGAGAGGGACAAGCAGACTCCGTGCGAAGCACAGAGCCTGACATAGGGCTCGATGCCATGACCCTGAGATTATGACCTGAGCCGAAACCAAGAGTCGGACACTCACCTGACTGAGCCACCCAGGCACCTCTGAATAACTCTTAGTTTTAGAGATGGTTCCCCCCGCCCTTTCTCTTGTAGAGGATGACCGTGGCTGTTGAAGAGGTAAAGTAGGTGATGTTTGAGGCAGAATAATGCCATGTTTAGGGCATATGTTTAGGACGTGGAGGGACCTGGGTTCTAGTACCATTTCTGCCCATTCAGTCATGGTGTGAATTGAGCATGTTCCTTAGCCTCAGATGATCTCTTTCTCCCGTAGAACAGAGCCTCTTATGTGTTAATTGCTCAATAAATATTAGCCATTGTTATTGGCCCTTTTCTTAGAATGTCACTTGAAGATTTAGATGAAAGTATTTGAAAGGTTGCTGTGTAAATCGTCAACCATGGTTGACAACTGCAATGTCCTTAGAGGTCTTAAGAAGCTGATAAAAATGAAAATATTACCTATAGAGGAGGTAGACAATTTTTTCTTCTAGATTGGAAACTCGCTGTAGATGATGCTCCCCAGGGAAAAATGGCCTCATCAATTCTGTTTCTCCTGATGGCCATAATTAATACAGAGTCCTGCTAATAAAGGTTTATAATTTGGTCTTATCCTCGTGCCACTTCTGGATTCCTTTTGCAAGATGAATTCCAGACTGTATGCAGGATCTGCATTGTACTATGGAATCAAAGTGAAGATAATGGCTATGAGGAGTTCCAGTAAGGAATGTATCCTCCATTCTGGTTGGTACCTGGATGGAAAACCTCAGAGTTCAGTTAGCTAAACTGACATTGAATCAGGGAATATTGTAACTATGGGAGGAAGCACAAATCTCATTTGGAAGTGGGAGCAGAGCAGGAACTTAAGAGCTATGTGTTCTTTTAATAAAAGCTGTTAATTTAACTGTTTTTTTTTTTTTGTTTTTGTTTTTTTTTTTTAAATGAAGGATTGGCTTCCTACTAACAGTTAACTGGCCTTGATCTAGATTGCTCGTGGTATGACCAAACTCTGTTCTGTGGAAGTGTTAGAGAATGTTTGGCTTCACATAAGAGACCTCCCTTTCATGTCTAAAGACGCAAGGAATGTAATTTTCAGTTACTTGGAGGATTTAATTTTCAAAGCTGTGCCATAAAAAGGAATAGAGAGTGCAGAAAAGTCCTGTGGGCTGTCGCTTTCTTAGTTTTATCTGAATTGCGTTGGCCTTGCATTTTTGCCCTCTGGGCCGTCTGCACAGCCAAGGGATATCAGTTTAACTCGCTTGGCAGTTTGGGACCACATTTTGTCTTCTGGTAAATGCAGTTACAAATCACTTTAAAAAAAAAAAATACTAAATAAAGTGAGGTCGTTCAGCCCCTCCTTTTGATCCTCTGAGGAGTGAGAGGCTGTTTACATTGAGCAAGTAAGATATATTTATTCTTCTTGACAAAGAAACCCAAATTATTTAGCAGAAAGCCCTTTAGTTTCCTGTACCTAGCACTTGACTGCAGGGTGCCTTAAAAAAGCAAGGGACCAAAAATAAGCAAAAGAATGAGCTCTCAGTACAATCCTTGTGGGGGTGGGGGGTCGGCGCCTGTGTAGGGTTTTGCAGCAGCCCCGCTCCCGAGCCCGAGCCAACATTTGCTTCCTTGTGGTTAGATTTAGAAACTTTTAACCCTGCCTTTTTGCACGCCCTGAAATTTATAAATAGGAACCTTTTCTAAGGCGGGATCGCTAGGAGGCCTGTTCGTAGTTAGTTCTGGGTTCTGGATGATGATGATGATGGTGATATTTTGGAGAATAGTGCTGTTTGCTTACAGCGGTGCCAGGATGTTTGAGACAGGGAGCCCAGGTTGGTGGGTATTTTAACTGCGTGGTTCTGGAACTTGGCTGCAGAACAGAAGCCTCCGGGGAGCCTTTGAAAACTCTAACACCGTATGGGGCTGTACCCCATACGGAGGCCATACTGACTGAATCACAGTCTCACCGTTTCTTAAAGACTCCCAGGGGACGCCAGAGCTCAGGCAGCACTGAGACTAGGTGATCAGATCTGCTCTACTGGAAAGATGGGATAGATGAGCGTCCTTCCAAATGCAAGGTGACAGTGAAATAGTGACATTCTTAGGATGTTATGGTCAAGCAGAGTGATTTCATTGCTTCGATTAATTGGCATTTTTAACATTACGGTAGCTGAGGCTTTATGAATCAGGCGCATCACCAGCTTCCTTTATTGAAAGAGAAGCCTCGAAGCGGCATCCCAAAGTGTCTTCAGGCACTGCGGGGGAAGTGCTTTCTAATTACCGGCGATAAAAGATCAGCAGTTCTAGATGTCCAGTTAGTATACGCGAATCCACAATCCACTACAGACACCTGTATCTTAGTCTGTACTCCTGTCCAGGTCCCAAATCGGCTATTTGCATTTCTGATGAAAGAGCTTCAAAAAAAAAAAAGAATTTTTCTATTAAAATATTACTTGTTTGGTTGGCAGAGCTGGGCCATACCGAAGCACACCTGGCAGTCACCGTGACCTCAGCTAAAGGGGAAGGTGCTGGACAGTCTTGATTTATCCCACATAGTGTGACCTTTGATGCTTTGCTACCGTTTTGACTGTGGGATGCTGCCCCAAACACTGTGACAAGTGTTAAGAAGACCTGGCTAACTATGTTGATTACCTTCCTCAATTCCTAAAAAATTGTGAATTCTGAATTATGTTTGGTTCCAAAGGATTCTTATAAGGGATTGTGGATGTGTGTTGTGTCATCATTGAGCCAGGTCTAGAGTTCCCCTTGTGATCACACAGTTGGCCTGTACATTCCAGCTCTGCTACTCATTAGCTGGGTAACCTTGGAGAAGTTGCTTAACCTTTCTGAGCCTTTATTTTCTATCTGTAAAGTGGCACAAACGATGGTATCTGCTTTAAGAGCTCTTGTCAGCATTAAGAAGAAGAATGGACATGTTTTTTTTTTTTTTTTTTTTTAAGATTTATTTATTTGACAGAGATCACACAAGTAGGCAGAGAGGCAGGCAGAGAGGGGAGGGGAGAAGCAGGCTCCCTGCTGAGCAGAAAGCCTGATGTGGCACTCTATCCCAGGACCCTGGGATCATGACCCGAGCCAAAGGCAGGGGCTTAACCCACTGAGCCACCCAGGTGCCCCAGCAGTGTTTTAAAAATAGAAGTTTAAGGAATTTGAGAATATCACAGGTTCTTCCTTTGGGAACTCTAATGGCACATGGCAAAGCCTCAAAAACAGGTTTCTTCCAGGTGGGGGCCCACTGCGTTTTATAAGGACACACAATGAAGTGGTTTTTGTTTTTTGGGTTTTTTTCTTCAAGCTGCAGGTCATGCATTGGGTCTTGGAATCTATGTTGTCGGTTCTGATCTTGTGACCACTTTGTGTAGAAAAGAAATACAGCAATAGAATAAGAAGAATTTGTGCATTCCCTAAAGTAAAGATACTTTTTGCACATGAGCTGCTTTTTTGTACGTGTACATTTGTATGTATGTGTTCATAGTCATTTTTTTTAAGGTTTTATTTACTTATTTGACAGACACAGCGAGAGAGGGAACACAAGCAGGGGAAGTGGGAGAGGGAGAAGCAGGCTCCCTGAGCCCTATGTGGGGCTGGATCCTAGGACCCTGAGGTCATGACCTGAGCTGAAGGCAGCCGCTTAAGGACTGAGCCACCCAGGCGCCCCAGAGTCATGATTCTTGCATTGTGGGAGCAGCAAACAGGATTGAAGAGTCCCCAAATTGTGGTCTGCTTAGTGTTAATTTACTGAGATGGTCCAATACACATATAATATATGCTGAATCAGAGAACTGAGAAAATTATGGGGATGACAAGAGTCTAAGTTCCTTTTGCTTATGCTTTCCACAAATGAAGGCCAAAGGTTTCCTTTTGTTTCTGGCTATCTGAACAGTTGCTCTTGGTCTTCATTTCATAGTGCATATGCAGACCCAGTATTGAAAAGTCTCCATAGAAAATATTGACAATACTCTTCTGTTGGGAAACTCTCAAGTGTACGAAAGGCACATACTGAATTTCCTGGACCATGAAATATTTGTGGATTTTATCGCACTTGGGATTTCTCTGCCCCTCAGGAGTTTGTTTAATCATCGGCCAAATTTATGTCAAACCAAACTAAGTCACTGCCTTTGCTCTTGTCCCATCTTGCTTTCCCAGCCAGAGTGTTAGCCAGTGGTCTGGTCCTTGTGTGGCTCAGCTGTCAGATCAGGAAAGGCTATTAGTGTTGTGATTCACCACTGTTTTTGGTTTGTTGACTGAATAGAGTTCTCTCTAACAGTAAAGGATTTTAATTAAATGAAAAATTTAATTTTTGTAATTTTTGGTAATTAAGAGTCATTAGGTTACCTAGTTGATGTATTTAATTAAGTCAGCGCTTATTTCATATACATGTTTAGACTGACCTCTGTTGACAGTGATCAATGACCATTAGTTGGGTCTGAATGGCTGTGTGGAACCATGGAGGTTTTATTTGATGGTTCTTGACTTGATGGCCTGGAAGCAGAGGAAACCAATGTCACCTAGCCATTTGAAAAGTTGTCTTTATTGTCTTATTTATACCACTAAGTTGATTACAGGGATTTTTGTCTTTTTTAGAGGCTTCATAGCCATAGGGGTGGAGTAGAAACTTGGAGCTTCAGCCTTACAGCTTACTGTCTTCAGTTCTAAGTGATGGAGAGCAAGTCATGTAATCTTTTGGAACCTGCTTGTTTAGCTGTATAACAAGCAAAACCACATGTACCGAGCTCAGTTTGAATAATTGTGTGAAAATGAGTGAGATGTGTGAAATTGTCTTCGGAAACTGGTAACTGCAGTTCAAATGTAAAAGGCATGATGATAGAATACTGGAACATTTTTGAGAGCGGATCTGTATTGGATTCATCTTTGCAGCCAAAAAATACAGTTACTTGATTGCCTTGTAGTGGTTCAGCAAATTCTGGGGTATTAGTTTGCCTCTGAATGACTCTGAAAGCTGTGAGTTTTATTTCCTTTTAAAAATTTGAGATGTGAATTTGGAGAGGATGAGAATACATGGTCCACCTCTTAGTCTGAGGTCTTGGCACTGCCAGTGGCACTTTATGTTAGATTGGGGACTTTGGGTCATGAAACATTTCTAGTAAGGTCTGCTAGCCCTTGACTAAGGCACCTGTAGTGCCATTTTTGGGTGGCGGGAGGTAGTCCTTTGGTATACTGTCTTCTCTTTTGTGAACACAGTGACAATCCATTTAGAAATTTCTGCCTTAAATGGTATTTAGGGAGCTTCTGAATAACGTCAACCATGTGGCCTCCCTTTGAGAGTCTTTGGTGGCAGCTGGTTGAAATGCCCCACGCTTACACATTCTAGGAATGGCTGTACTTCAAGGACTATATGTATTATTTGATGACATATTTATTAGCCATTTGTGTTCTTATTGTCCTATAAAGGGGACAAAAGCATATCTGCGTTTTGGAGATGAGAGATGCAGTTTGGCTTGCACAAAGTTACACAGTTAGTAAATAGTGGTCTCTACAAGAACTCACCAGTGTTGTGTGAACACCCTGGATAAAGTTAGTGTCTGACCAATGTTTCTGGGGTTTTAAAGAACTAATAATTATGCTGACTGTGCAATCCTCACCTCTTGGGGGAAAAATTGCTCACTGGAAGAGTTCTGGATGAAGAGGTGAGTCCATTGTCTGACTTAATTTGAAAGTAGAATTTCCTATCTGGGAAGTTAGCCTGACCATTTGTGTAACATCCTGTTTACCTTCTCAATCTTGAACATAGGATTATAAACACCATTCAGTTCCCAAAGCATAAAATGCCCCTGGTTAGAAATAAAAAGCATGGGAACGGTTCACTTTGGGGAAAAGACAGGGCAAGTAGCTTGAAAACGCCCTACTTAGAAAGCGGATACAGATCTAGCACAATCCAGAAAGTACTTAGTTTTCTTAGGTAACAGGAATTCTAGTTGATTCAGCCATGGCAGATAGCTAGCTTCTTAACTTCAAAAAGTTTATGAGAGAAGAGGCTACTCATCATTGGTCTTCACTTTCGGAGCTCACATTTTCCTTCGTAAGTTCTGGGATGGGTAAGAGCTAAAGGGATACCCGTGCAAACTGAGGAAGTCTCTTAACCATCTGTAAAATGAGGGGGTTGGAATTAGATGACCCCTGAAAAATCTTCCAAGAAAAAAAACCAAACCCTGGTGTTGAGGTTCTGGTTCTGTGCCACAGCCTGTCCCACACTTGTGTTTTCATCCTTTGATTCCTTCCAACCTGGCTTGCTGGAGATCATAGATCCTGATAGATTGGGGTCTCAGGAAAAGCAGTCAAGAAGTCTTGAGCAGGTTGTCTGTTGAAGATTTATTGTTTAAGTTTTGGCCTATTTGGAGCCTCTCAGGTCGTGGCCAATCCAAGTAGGTGAGATTCTTACATAACTTCATACCGACAAATTAAAAAAAAAACAACCCAACTACAACAACAACAAAAAAAGCAGAGGGAAATAGGAGATGGACATTTGAGTATAGGTTGGACAATAACAATATAGAAATGGCTTTGGATTCTTTATAATTATGGTCAGACATCGTTCCAATAAAGGTGTCTTGGGTTAAATGAAGTGGTGCCTGGTGTATATATTATACACATAAATGTAGAAGGTTCTAAATATAATGTTCCCATGTTGCTTTCTGCCACGGGTTACTTTTCCTGAGTCAACACAGTCTGCTAAACTAAGTCTCAGGAAGACTTGAGCTCTGGCTTAACCTGGGTTAAACACTACTGATAATTCACAATTGGTGGTTGAAAAAAAAAATTGAAATAGGAGAACCTTTGTTTCCTAAATTAAAACTTACACAGAGCCATAGTATATAAAACAGTTAAAAACAAACAGTTCTATTTTTCTGGGTTCTTCTGGGGTCCACAGGGAAACTTAGGGGCGGAGGTTATATTGTCTGAAAAATTCTGATTGAAGTAGCTCTCACTTATCAGTACAAGGAGGTAAGATAGACTAATGAACAAAATGATAACACCACTCACCTATGAGAGTGGTGAAATGGTTTTGTTTTTAGTAACGTAGGGGTTAGTTATCTTCATCGTTTATGTTTAATGTTGAGTGGTTGGAACAAGTATCCAGCCTAACATGACTGATGTAGCAAGAAATCTGAATTTCAGGAAGGTTTTTGGCCTTCTGTTGACCCATGAACGTATGATGGAGACAAAGGTGAGCTTTACTAAGGAGTTGATTTGGGCCAGGTTAAGTAGAAGAGATTAAAATTTTGCCTTGGTGAATTTCAAAGCAACATATTAAATATTGTATAAGCCTGAATATAAGGCAACCTCCCAATAAGGCAATATCCTGTTCTCTCAAGATGATCTAAAATAAAAGTTGTGAATAGACAAACTTTTTGGAATATAGATAAAATAATAGAAAGTATATTAGTAGTTACATGAAATATTATATAAAATCCACATTTTCCACCGTTTTCATGGACCTGTTTTATTTAAACCCTTGGCATGTGCTTCAGCATCAACTTCTCCCTCACCAGAACCCCTTTCTGTCTCCTCTTAGAGCACATCCTCTTGGCTTCTGCTGCATGTTCAAAAACTTGGCATTTTTAGAATCTATACAATGTTGTTAAGTTTGTGCTAACCCTCTACCTTTGAGGTTTTCAAAATTTAAATTACCTTTATGGTGTCAAAAAACAATTATTTGGAAAGAAGAAAAAAAAGAGGGGTGCCTGGGTGGCTCAGTGGGTTAAAGCCTCTGCCTTCGACTCAGGTCATGATCCCAGGGTCCTGGGATCGAGCCCCGCATCGGGCTCTCTGCTCAGCGGGGAGCCTGCTTCCTCCTCTCTCTCTGCCTACTTGTGATCTCTCTGTCAAATAAATAAATAAATTTTTAAAAAAGGAAGAAAAAAAGGAGTGCGTTGGTTTTCTGTTTTCTAACTGGCGCATTAGTGGGTCTCGGATGTGGTAGGTTGTTTTCATGTCTTAATCCCCTCCTCTGCCATGTGACTTAAACGTTTGCCTGAGAGTTTATTTCCTGCTTCATTGATACTGGGCTTGGCCTGTAAGCTGTTTGGCCAAAAGAATAGAAATGAATGAAATGAACGCAAAGCAAGCACTTACCTTAAAGGGAGTGCCTTAAATATGATTGGGTTGTTGTGCTCCTATGATGGTCGTGAAGAAAACATGCCCTAGCTAGCTGCTGCCTCTGCAGCCTGGACCCCAGCGAGGCAGGGGTTTAGCTGACCTGACCCTGTACCCTGGGCAGACAGGCTCAGATCTTTAGGATGTATCAGACTACACTGTCAGATCTAATTCAACTGCTGTCACTCACAAATCTAATAATCTTGTTATTTTTGTCTCAATTAGCAGAATCAGAAGTTGTACCGAAGGAAGTTTTGTTTGGCAATTTCTGTGTCAGAAATAGCTTTGAGGACGATGACTACCAAGGACTGAATGGTCTGTGCAGGAACCTAGGATTCTTGACTGTAGGCATTTTCAAGAATACACCATATACCAAAACCAGATGTATGCAATAAAAAAAAAATATTGCCAGACTTGAGTGCACTGTTCATTTTTCCAGTGAGACCTCCAAAGGGCCTATGAATAGAAGCCTGGTGTTTTCCTCTTAGATGACTCATTTTTGAGTAGACTAGGAATGAAATTTTGGCTTTTGTGTTAGGCACAGTTTCAAAGTCTCTCTATACACTTTGATTGAGTTTTATAAAATACATGCACACACACACCTCCCATATTTGTCTGTAGGTTTTAAACCTCTCCTCCCTCTCCTCCCCTCCCCTCCTCTCTCTCCCTGTATGTATTTTAACATATATATAGGTATGTTTGTGTATGGTTAGTCGGTCTGCTTGTGTGGTTGTTTAAATAAGTCTACTGCATGTACTCTCTTATTGATCTCTAAAGAAACGTAAACACTATCTGTACCAAAGGTTGATTTATATTTTTAAACATGTCTTCTTAGAAGAGTTTGAGATAAATGTAGGCAGGACTAGAGCTATTTTATCTCCTGCCTACCCAGTTTATTGAAGAGATTAAGATCCCCAAGTAGGTAATTTAATTGAAAGAGACAGTTTGTCTTATGTCTTCCTAACGTACATATAATTGACCAGATTTTAACCACCTTCCATTCCTAATCACCCATTTCCTGTTTGGTGATTGACCTTGACCATGCCTTTGACTGGTGTAGCATTTTCAGCAGCCAAAAAGCAAGATTTGGGCCTCTTGATGCTTATTTATCCTGGTTCCAGTAGAGTTGCATTAAAAAAAAGACAAAAAAACCCAAAAAACCTTTAAGGGGTACCTGGCTGGCTCAGTCGGTAGAGCACCTGACTCTTGATTTCAGGGTTCTAAGTTTGAGCCCCACGTTGGGGGTAGAGCTTACTTAAAAATAAAATCTTACAAAACAAAACAAAAACTGATGGTCAGTTTCCTTCCTCAGAGATTCTGATTTAATGGGTCCGTGACAGGGCCCAGGCACTGGTATTTTTTTAAAGCTTCCCAAGTGATTCTGACTCGAAGTCAGAGTTGACAACCACTGTTGTAAATACATCCTCCCTGCATCGTGAATTAACTAAACTAAGGGATTCAGGTTAGAGCATTGTTTTACTTGTAGCATGGTCCATCTTCATTGC
Source organism: Taxidea taxus jeffersonii (assembly GCA_003697995.1). NCBI lineage: Eukaryota > Metazoa > Chordata > Mammalia > Carnivora > Mustelidae > Taxidea > Taxidea taxus. The sequence continues at coordinate 172,917 of ML112006.1, read as the reverse complement.
TCAGATCAACCTAATAGTGTCAGATCTTCTAGGAAAATAGCATCATGTCAAACAACTTGATTTCCTCTTTTCAGTCTGCTTTTGGACCATTCTTGGTAAGCTATTGGAGGAAAATTAGCTGCATAAATAAACCCTTAATGCTAGCCAGGGGGTCATTGCCTTCCTTTATCACTCCAGTCATTTGGGTAATTCTCAGCGTTGTCTCTTAAATCACACTGCCTCCGTCAGTCCTACTGAAACTGAGTTCACTTGTGGTGAGCTTGCCTTCGCCGTGGAGAGGAGCCCAGTGGATTTGCTCAGATGACTTCGGTTCCACTGAGCACAGTAGAGCCTTGTTAAGGGCCCTGAAGGCAGCATCTTAACCTTTCTCTGCCAGATGCCTGTGGAAATAGTCAATGACAGGTCGCTATAAAAGTTTCAAATGCCCAAATGAATACTAAGCTTTAAAAGGAAGGAACACAGAGCCCTAGCATGTATGCCTTTTTTAAAAAATATAGCTTAGATCCACAGAACTGAAACTGCATTTTCTTCTACCATATAAATCTTTTTCAGAAGATGATAGGATTTTCATTTTCCTCCAGTTGCTGGTTATCTTTTGGATATAGCCTGACTGCGTGTACATGGATTTCTTTCCATTCATATCGGAGGCAGCATGTGTGCTGCACAAATCAGCAGGACACGTTACTAGTGAGAATTAGGGAATTGTGATGCATGGAGTCCTTCAGGTTCATTCTTGTTCTTTGCTGAGAACCCTCAGTAAGAACTCTGAGCAGCCTGTGGGAAAGCTGATGATCCTTTTGTTAAGGCTGGCTTTGATGTGTGAGGTGGTATGATGAAGAGAACAGATTCTGGACTTGGGCTTTTTGGATTTGAATTCTGGCTTTTCCACTTCATAGCTAAGTGACTTAGGCACGGTTTTTTGGTGTGTGTGTGTGTGTGTGTTTTCCTTTAAGCCGTATTTTCTTTACCTATAACATGGGAATGATCACTGTTTCTATCTCATAGGGAGGTCCTGATGATTAAATGAGAGGTTTTAAGCCCTTGAAAGCAGTTTCTGGCTTTCTGGGTGCTGCTTCAGCCCACAGCTGTGAAAACTAGCCTAGCTTCTGCTGCTTTTTCCTGGTCCGGCCCCAGTTGTTACTCCATTACTATATTACATAGAATTAGGTAAACTGAAATCATTGATGAACTACTGAGAAACCAAATCACCTGTCCTTCCCTAGGCTCCTTTTTGTGAGTTCTCTCCTGTGGTCTTCTGCTTCATCAGTCAGATCTGTGGTTAAAGACTTACTTAGGGTCGGAATCTGTTTTGTTTTACTTTAAAAACAAGCATCCCCGCCATGTCCCCTGCCCTGGGATGCACAGTTTTTGTGTATCAGCTATACTGAGTATATGAGGCTATTGATATGAACCTTATGGTATAATCCCATAGTCATAGGAATTCCATAAAGATTGGACAATATTTGTTCATGACACACGGACTCGGTGGGGGTGGGGGGGGAACCAAACCCAAAACCCAAAACCTCTTGGAGAGGCTGAAAACTGGAAGTGTATTTCTCCAAGTTCATGTCTGTGTCACTGCAGTCACTGACTGGAAAGTCATCGTTTCCTTTAACCAGAGGAATGTGCTGAAACAGTAGTAGGTGTTGGTTAAAATTAGAATAAAATATTTTCATAACCAGAACTATAGACATGTTAAATAAATTTTTAAAAAAATGACAGAGCTCTACTTGTTTGTGTTTGTGAGTTCAAGAGGTTTTCAGTTCCGTTCAGTTAAACTACAATCAGATTTTGTCCCCAAATTGGCACATGATGTACATGGCAGCCTTCCTAAAGCCAGTGATGGAAGCTCTGAAGTATTCCCAGGGACAGGCTCTTAAGAATTGTCATCAGGGGGCACCTGGGTGGCTCAGTCGATTAAGTGTCTGCCTTTGGCTCAGGTTATGATCTGAGTCCCGGGATCGAGCTCCGCGTCCGGCTCTCTGCTTGGCGGGGAACCTGCTTCTCCCCCTGTCTCTGCTGCTCCCCCTGCTTGTGCTCTCTGTCTCTCTGTCAAATAAGTTAATTAAAAAAAAAAAATCGTCATCGGGAGCAGAAAGGCAAATGGCAATGGCAAATGGCCTCGCGTGCGGCTGTCCTCTCCTGACTTGACTTGCGGAGCCCTCCCTCCCTGATGCTGAGCCCCAGGGAAGGATTCAGCATTGGCGTTATTTGCATTTAATAGCTGATTACTGTGACCATGCTCTCCAGCTCTCCTTCACTAGCAGAGAGCTCGCCAAGAGTCCAGCGCTGCAACTGTACATGTGTTTCTAGACTACTATATGAATTGTTCATCTCTTGAAACTATTTATTTGCAGCTAATAGCTAGCATTGGCTGTCTCTTGAGAAATGCATACACAGACAGTTTCCATGGAGACGGGGAAGAACCCACCATCCAAGCTCCTGTTTTTGTGCAAGGAAGATGCAATTTGTATGAGTAAGACTCTGAAAATGTATTTGTATGGGCTGCAGGTGTTAGTCGCTGGTGCTTACTGGATCTGCAGAGAAGGGGCGAGATAGTGGCCCCTCTGGACCGGGCAGTTGTATTGAAACAACTTATTGCCAGAAGCTCCCGCGTAAGCAATTTCTAACAGCAGTGGCTCCGATCACTTCGCATGTGGTTTATTTTGGCCCCATGCCGAATCATAATGGTGCCACTGGTGTGCAGTTCCAGAGTTTCTCAGTTTTTCCGTCAGATACCTAACATTTACAAAATGACTTTAAATAATTTGCCTCAGTCCAAGGTCTTGGCACCCAGCACCTTTTTTCTGGTTGACTTAATTTTAAAGTCCATGTTGCCTTTTTCTCAATGAGCGAGCCTAATTAAAAAGAGAGCGAGAGAGAGAGAGAGAGAGAGAGAGAGACAGAGAGCGAGTGAGCTCAGGGGCTTAGGATTTAGGCTGAAAGCAGTGATGCAGAAGAGATTTTTCTGAAGGAAAACAAGACGCTCTTGGGGAATGGGGAGGGAGTCTCTGGTGCATTAATGCTTCGTGTCTTGAGACAAAGCCAGTGGTTTTGTGAATAGATCCTGAATAGGAGATAGGGTCATTTTCAGGATGGCTCACTGGTATAGAGTAAGTAGTATTTCATATTTATTACTTGTTGTTTGTAAAGAGGATTTTAACAATCTCCCATTTTGACTGTACTTTCTGATTAAGTTCTTCTTTACAGCTTATCCTTTGAACTCCTGTTAAAGACCCCAAAGGCAAAACATCCTGAACTACCCCCTCAACCACCCTGAGCTAGCAAGACCCCATAGGATTGACCCCAAGACAAAGATCAGCCTGACCTTTACTGCATGTACCCGCTGACCTCTGTCCCATATGTGTGTGTGTGTGTGTGTGTGTGTGTGTATACATATATATGTATATATATTTAAAGATTTATTTATTTGACAGAGATCACAAGTAGGCAGAGAGAGAGGGGGTAAGCAGGCTCCCTGCCAAGCAGAGAGCCCGATGCAGAACTCGATCCCAGGACCTTGAGATCATGACCTGAGCCAAAGACAGAGGCTTTAACCCATTGAGCCATGCAGGCGCCCCCCCCATATTTTCTTTAAATAATTTTTAGCACTTTGGAGACCATCTTTGAGATGTTAATCCACCGTCTTCCCGGAGTGGCCTCACGGGAATAAATTTCTTTACTTGCGTCTCTGCCTTCGAACTTTGTCACGCAGCAAATGGCCCAACCTGGTTTTTTGGGGGACCCCCCAGAGCCAGGTGCTCTTGAGCCCCTGTGCCCCGGTTACAGTTTTTATTCTTTAAGTAAACTTACTCTAGAACTTAAAATAGTCTCATATGGGCAGTTTTTAACTTAAAAATGACAGTGTGTGTATTTTGAAAATTTATGTGATGGTTGTTTGAAAATTGAAAATATTTTCCCATATAATGACGTTGTAAATTCAAGCAAGCATATTTGACATAAATGTGGTAAGAGTCCCCTGTGAAGGGGAGGTCCAGTGACTCTGACTAGGATATTTTTGCTGGGGTTGGAGGGGGCCTCTATTTTGCATAGCAATTTAGCAGAAGAGAGACTACTCCCTGCCCCTCCCCCCTTCTACAGGGAAAGAATAATTGGAGAGGAAGTTTAGTGAATCCATTGCCAAAAGAAAGCTTTAAAAATATCTATTTATTTGTTATACTCTATCCCAGGCTGTACCAGGGACATGGGAAGAGAATGTGATTTTTGATAAATAATATTTAGGGGTAGGATTTTATTGTATAATTGGCCAGCTCCTCATCTTTGGGAAGAATTACTTGATTTTATGGAAGGGGCCGCACATGGCTGTCTTGAGGCCTATGGTAAATGGGTAGCACCAGGGCATGCTGGTCCCCATGGTTACCAGGAGCACTGCTCAAATGGATTGCTGTCCTGAGTGCATTTTTGTCAGATCTGCCTGCGTCACCTGTCAGCTGTTTAGTATTTACCCTCCTTGATTCAGCAAAGGAGATTGCTATAAAATTAACCTAATTTGCGGGATGTTCCCTTTCACACTGGAGGCTTTTTTTAAAATCACAGACTCTAAAGCTTCCTGCCATCCTCCCTTACCCTCTGTTCACGGACAGCTCTATTAATGAAGAGCTTTTTATATTCTTAGCTATTTTTGGATCCTTTCAGAAGCTCTTTACAGCGCTGGGGCAGGTTAATAGATAGATGGGGACCAGGGGCTCTGCATTTTAACTCAGAAGTAAACTTTTGGGGTAATTATGAACTGCCCTGTACAATTAAGTCCTCAATTATCGAGGATTACTCTGAGGAAAGGCAGTGTCTGGTTAATCGAATTTTCTTTTGGGAATTGAAGGTTAAACATGTTACCCTTACTCAACCCTTATTAACTTACTTTCTTTGGGTTTTGGAATTTGGATGTCAGGACTGTGAAAATGAGTTTGTTTCTTTGCATTATCTTTTGTAAAAGTGCTTTGGGACATCCTTAGGAGTTTCGAATTTTGTTAATCGGGCTTTACTTCCCATAGGGATCTAAGAGACTCAGGAGTGGCTGGTGAGTTCTGAAGGTTGTATTTTTTGTTTCTTTGTTTTCTTGCATCTTAGAGATCAGAATGAGAATGCAGCCACCCTGCGTCAGCATCTGTAGGGCTTCTTAGTGACACAATCATATTATTTTTGAATTTACAGATAGTCTAGCGAATAACACCAATGAGTTGTCTGTAAACGGTTTAACATTGATTTTTCTTCAGTGTGAGTTAAAGTTAAGTTGTCTTTGCTTTACTAGGCTGCTGAGTTGATTTGAACAATCCGGACAATAAGTACAACTAACAAATGTTTTACAAGCATCTGCTCTGTGCTCTTTGTTTACCAAGTTAGGCAGTATCAGTGTCAGTCATGATGTCATAGCATAAATGAACCATCCTCTGACAGCCTTTGCATAAATCTCACCTTCTAAAAGTAAGAGAAACTTGTCCCTGAGGCACTTTGTGGCCATAGCTGTTCTGATTCCCTTGTTTGAAATTAGTATTTCAAATATTATTGAATTTTCCAGCTTTTTTCTTTTGCCCTCAGTACTTTAAAGAGATTTTATTCTAAAAGTTAAAATACGATGATTTTCATTCATTATAATTATAGATATTTAAGAACACAGAAAACATTCCTGAACATAGGGAGCTTAGGCAAAAGGATTGCTTTAATTTCATTCAAAATTGCATCCTGATTTTCAGTCGTGTTAAGAGTTCGGGGTCTCCCAATAAAGATCGAGTTTACATCCTCATCTGTCAGTGACAACAATGAGAGCTAAGTTAGGAAGTAAGCCAAGAATAATAGTGTATGTTCCAGATTTGGCTTAAATAAAAAATGGAATTGATTTCCAGTGGTTTCTCCCCTTGTTGATCTAGCCAGACCATGACTATTGAAAAATAACCTTTAAAACACCTCCCCCCACCCCACCCCAGATAGGAAGAAAAGAGAGCAAAGGTTAAGATTTGATAAGAGCTGGGTCTAGGTTCACGGGGGGATGCATTATGTTCTCTACACTTGTGTGTTTGAAATACGATGACATTTGTAGATGAGTCATTTCTTTTATAAATTTATTTTCTGTCTCATTTGAGTACTGTGAAATGAATGGACCCTATGCAGGGGCTTGTTGGTGTTTGTGATGTATAGATGTTAAAGGAGACTTCATGCTTTGAAGCTGAAGCTCTCTCCCTCTCTCAGGTCTTTACGAAGAACTGTGGCTGATCGTAGCAAGTGTCCTCCTATTACTTGACCATGGAGGGTAGGAGAGAGGTCAGGCTCTTGGTGGAAGCCTTAGAGCTAACAAGTCAGCAGATCCACTTTTTAGTGGCTTAAGCCTCGTTTGACTGGCGCTGACGCCTTGATCACACCAGCAACGCTGACAAATGTGCTATTTTTTCAAGGTATGTGTTGGTCATACAAGAAAAAATGCATGATACAGAGCTAACAGTCTACAAATTTACCCATTGCTTATCCACTCTGGATACAGAATGCATATACATGTACACACATAGACAACATAACATGCATAGTTGTTTTTAATCACAGTACTACCTTGTAATTTATGTAGTTTGTCTCTGAAACTAGTAGCCACATTAATGCCTGTGGGTTAAGTTAGGTCGGCTTGAAACATCCTGCATGATCCTAGCTCGAGGTTCTTGTGTCTGCTGGAGAAGGCGATCAGGGAGTGTGGCTACGGTGGAACCATGTGGAGGCAGATCCATTTACAGTGCGTACACTTCTGCCAGTTGAGCTCTCTTCCTTCCTACTGAAATGATAAAAAAGGAATAAATCCGTAGGAAGCAGGAAAGGAATCCTTAGAGGGCCAGAAGTACCGAGGAATTTCTGGACAATAGCTAGCAGCTGGGGTCAGAAGAATGCTCTCATGATATTCTTCCCCATAAAGAGAAGATGAGGGCGTTGGAGGAGTGGTAAGTGGTTCCTTGGGGGAGACCCAAACAGTGTCTGAGCTCAGAGTCCACTGGACAGGGAGCGTGTATGGTCCTGCACTGGGATGGAGACAGTACAGGAGGTCTCTGGAATGATAGAACCTGGTGGCACCCTCCTCCCAACACAGGGGTATGGGGAGTGGTTGGTTGATACTGGCTCCCAGGCTAAAACCACCAGAGGAGCTTGCTACCCCAAAGGAGCTTTGGTGGTGGGGAGGAGGCATAGCAGGGGTTTGCCCCATAGAAAGGAAGAATGGAAATTTAAAAGGGAAGGCAACACTACCCCACTGAACATAATTTCTGTCTGTTGTGACAGATGGAAAGGGAAAATGGAAAGGCAGCACCCCAAAAGGAAGGAAGCACTACCCCTGGAGTAAGACCTTCCTTCTCTGGGCTATTCTGGTCCCCACCTCTCTTCATGCCTTCTGCACCCACTTTAGAGAAGTCCGTGTTTCAACCTTCCCCTTTCAGGGAGGAGCCAGATCTAGAAATGCCTTCTAGCTGGGGGTAGCCCTCACCGGCTGCCTATACCAACAGGAGCTGTGATGTTGAAGGAAAAAGAATAGCAGGAAAGAAGGGCCAAGATGAACAGAACAGCTGACCCCAGAGCAAACAGCATAGCTACACATGGCCTGTGCTCTCTTCCTGCAACACAGGGCTTGTAAGGGCAGAGCAAAGGGCTTGGCCGAGGGCTCATGGTATTTCCTCTGGAGAGATGGAGATGGGAAGTGGAATCTAAACTTCTCACCCCTGATGTTGATGTCATTTCATCGAGTATAGTGAGGATTTTGAATTTGGGGGTGTGTGTGGGGTGTGTGTGTGTGTGTGTGTTTTAAATAGATAGGTTGCACCTTGAATGCAGGAGATGGTTCCGTGAAGACAACCTGCCCAAGATTCCGTTGTTGGAAAAGTTTGCATGCTTGGCAGTTGTGATAAAAACAGTTTGTCAATCAAATAGTTTTAGTTCTGTTAACTGAACTGCAAGTGTGGCCACTAAGGGATTTAAAAAAACCTTACCTGTAATTTTCATAAGATAAGTTTTTATAAGTTTTTATTAAGTAATTTAATAAGATAAGTTTTAATGAGCATCGTGTGGCTCTTTACAAATTAGCAAGAAAAATGTGTAATGCACCCCTTTATTCTAATTTAGAAAAACAGATGGTGAGATCTCTAGTTTTGCCTGTGACTGGGGGAGATTTAAAAACTATACCGTAAAGGTCCTAACATGTTCATCTTGCCCTTGCAGAAATGATAAGGGAAGTTGCAGAAGGAGAGCTGGGGAGAGAGGAGTAGGTGTGGTAGAGGGGAGTGAGTTTAAAATGAAGGATGACTTAAAGGAGGAGGTTAGGTTTTGGTAGGATAAGGGAAAATAAAATACAGGTAGAGTATGGATGTTCATTGTTTTCTTCGAAAACCAAAAACTGGGGTACCTGGGTGGTTCAGTTGGTTGAGCATCTGCCTTCTGCTCAGGTCTCGATCTCCGGGTCCTGGGATCAAGTCCCGCATCTGTCCGTCTACTCCGTAGGGAGCCTGCTTCTTCCTCTCATTTTCCTTCTGTATTCAATCTCTCTCAAATAAATAAATAAAATCTTAAAAAACAAAACAGAACAAAAATCAGGTCTCCAGGCTCAGGCAGGTTCTGTGAGGACTTGTGTTCATTGTGATGTTGCTGAACATGAACTTTCCTGCGAGTGTCTGGCCTTTGAGCCGACTTGTTACTCTGTTGTGTGTGAGCCAAGAATTTAACAGCTCTGTTGTGTGTACCGGCTACAGATGCCCCTCTAGCTTTTGTGGTCCGCATTGTGTGTCTGTGTGTGTTCAATAAACTTAAATGACCTGTCTGCATTTTGCCACAGTCAGGAGCCCAGTGTACACGTGGGCATCTCACTCAGCCTCGACTTCCACACTGGGTGAAATGACATTTTCAGGACACCGTTGATGGAGTTGAAAATAACAAAAAGAAAAATCATCAGGCTCCAAGCAAGTTGTTTATGAACTGGTGTGTGAACAGAACATCTGATTTAAAAAAGAAACTGTAGATGATGGGTGGGGATGGAAAGGCAAATATGTTATTTAGCTGGCCAAGTCCTATTTGGCTGTGTCGAAAAATGGAAAAAAAAATCTTCAATGGGTGAAATTGTTTCTATTTTTATTTCGTCTTGTTTGCCCTTTGCCTCAATGCTGGTGTTTCTTGAGCCTGATGTGATACAACATTGAGCCGTTTGTGGGCTCAATAGCCGTTCAGTGCTATTTGTTCTTGCCTCTTGCTCGTTCTTACTGGTGATGTTTGGAAATGAGTGGTACAGCAAGTGTGTTCTCATCTCCCCCCGCCCCCCGCCATTGTTGTGTGCAAAAAGCCTGTAAAAATGAACATCTGGCAACGAAACCATTCTGATTTCAGAAGGAGGTGCCCTGGATTTATGATCTCCCATTTCTGCTCAAGTATGAATTGGAGACTGGCTGGGGAAAGTATTTTCTGCTGTTATTCATGGGGCCAGGCGAGGCGGGGCGAGTCCCTGCACTGGGGCTGCTGCCTAGGCCGGAAAAACATTTTGCATCAGCTGAGTGGCTTGCTGGCCTGCCAGGATGCTGTTGTTTTCTATCCCGATTCAGTTTTGTGGAAGGACAGTGGGTGTGATTGTTGGCTGGGAGCTCTTGTCCTCTTGATCACTGACCAGAGTTAAGCTAGACTGACTACAAGAAAATCCTCTTAAATCCCACCTACTAACACTCCAAATTTTTTCTATTTACTTCTTTACTTCTTTGCCTTGAAGTTACTTTAACTTTGTAAAATGCATTTTAATTAGTTCATACTGACTGTTTAATTTAATTCAACTTAATTTGAATTAATTAAATTTAATTAATGACTGTTAAAGGTGGTTTTAAAAATGGACTCTGGAAGGGGATAGAATGATACTGGTGTAAAGTATATACCTAATCCCTTATATACTGTGAAAAGCAATAAATTGATTTACAAAATTTTTGGACATTGTTCCTATTGAAGAGGTTCTGTGGATCACCGATGTTTGGTAAATCTCAGTTGAGATATGGTCCTGTCTTTTAAACTCCTGTAATGACATCTCTTCAATTCTGTCTCCCAGCCCCTGCCCTGAGAACATTTTCCTTGCTTTATGTAATTCCTTGTTGGAGTAATCTCTACCTCCAAAAGCAACTGGGATAGATTAAATCATGGTTCATGGTCAGCCTGTGAAAACAAGAACTTAATTTCAGGATAGATTTTTATAAGATCATTTTCTAAAATAGCATAGTATCAGAAGTATTTCAGTAATGCTTTTTAGCAAGGAAATTAGTTGAATATTTTTGGTTTGACATCCCAGTAATAGATTTGTCATCTCAATAATAGATACATTCTGTTGTTACAGTTTTCACTTTTATCAGCTAGAGGATGATTTTAGTTCAAGTGCTTTGAAATTGCTAATTTTTTCCTTTAGTTTTATCTAATGCTTTGTAACTGGGATGCTCAAGTACATTGCGGAATCAGGAAAATCTGTTTTTCCTTATCTTTCATCATTTTCCATATTTGTGTTGAATTAATTAGCTTTGATTCAGCTAAGAAAGTAGTATTTTAAAAGATCCTGGTTTCTTAGTATGTTTTTTTTTTTTGGTTAATCAGACCTTGTTCCTTCTGACACTACATTTTTCTCAGGACCCAGGCAAATCAGATAGCGTTCCTTTCCCTTCTTTTATTGACACTTCCTAACTGAAGTGTGTTTTAGCTGAGAAACAGTTTTTATGGGCTGGCGATAAAAAGAAAATAGCTGACATAGTAGTAATTGTTCTGTTTTCTTCCATTTCACTTTGTTGGGTAATTATTTCATTACCTCTCCAACAGTTTTCATGCAAACAGTGGCAACAAGGATTACGTATCTACGGCCGCCCATCACGCCAGCCATAATCACATGTAGAAATAGCAGATGTTTATTTCCTAGCTTTAAAGAATGTTTCCTCCTGGGTCATGAGATCAACAAGAGGTACATTATGAAGCAATGCATGATGAGAATCAGCTTTGCTGGAGGAAATCCTAGATGGTAGGGTCGAGGCTGCAAGAGCTATAGGAGTGTAAAGAAGTGAGAGACGAGGGTACAGTTAATGGAAAATGTTCTCGAGAAGGGGAAACGAGTTGAGGGTCCAAACTGTTTTCTCACCAAACTTGTCCTCATTTTAAATTCAGCCATTTGATAGGCTTCCAATTTAATATCTTTTTCCCCTTTGCAAAATGCCTCAGGATTCTGAAAGTGATCTTTTATAAGGAGAGATCCCGGAGTCTTTTAAAACCCAGCTGTGCTAACTTTCTCAAAGAATGCTGTACTGTGGAGAGAAAGAAACAAAGGTGCTGATGAAATGAATGGTGTCTGTCACGTTTAATTTGGGCTTGGAGGATGGGCAGCATTCAGGGTCCCACAGTTTTTCAGAAAACTAGAAAAACTCCTTCAGGATATCACAGAACTGTTTGCCTTACCTGTGTCATTTGCTTGGTGAGTTCACAGGCTCGGTTAAAAACAAGAGAAAATACACGTTGATGGTTTATAAGAAAAGAAAGCTGGCGGCAGTTCCTGGTAGATCCTTTTACCCATCCACTCTAGGAATGTGGGCAGCCCTGCAAAGTCAGACCGAGGTCTCTGCACAACTGGGTGATAAACAAGGGTCAGCCAAGTGTGAGGCAGGAGGAAGGGACCATCTTCAGGAAGCTCTGAGCTTTTCCTTCTGTGGGGTGAGTTGTTTTGTTGGCCCAAAATTATAAAAGGCGTTTGACCTCTGCGTTACTGTTCTTCTTGTTTCTCCTTCAGTTTCTGACCCGAAATAACTAGTATCTTTTTAGTAACTAGAGACAAAGCTGACAAAAAGCAATCACATGCACGAGTTTGATTGTAAAACAAAGATCATGAATTGCACCAGGGGAGGTGGGAGCAAATTTCATAGGGAAACTTCTACCATCATCATCCTCACCTGCAGGGCTTGCAGAGCTGAGGTGTACTTGGACTTTTCCTGTTTCAGTGGTGTTCAAGTTCGACTTTGAAAATACACAGTATTAAAATGGAACTTACTAAATTCCTCCTAGTTTGGCTCCTTCCAAAGAGAATGGGTATGTATTTGATCTGGGAGTAGTCGTTTTGGTTTAATTAACAATTGTTTGATAGTTGTTAAAATCGTTGTGGTGAACTGCGTTTTGCCCAAATCATTCATTGCATGATGATTTCAGATTGCTCTTTACATTATCAAACGAAAAGCTTTGGGTTCTGGCTCCTTCCCATGTCCCTCGGCTATGGTCAAAGAAAGCCCTGGGTCATTAGGCATTAGAGAAGTGACCTGGTATGCTTTGGGATGTTTGGCTCTGAAAGCCCACCATCAGGACCACGAATACTTTATTCGTAGGACAAGACTTCTTTATTATGTGCTAGAAACTGTGTGTGCAAAGCAAGTAGAATTCATGTGGAAGACTAGTGGACCTGTTGCGTCAAAACATAGAGCCATCCTGCAAAGTCAGCCATTGTGTTTGTGCTCAATTTCATTAACAGGAGGAGCAAGATTGGCCTTAGGAATACATCTACCACCTGGAAGGTCTATCTAGGAACACCCTATTTGGTTATGCTGGAGGCTAGTGCTCCTATTACTGTGTACTTTGCAGAGCCTGCATATGGAAAGGGAAGTTCAGAGTTCTTGTAGGAAGAGCTTTTATTTAAAACAATACTAAGAGGGACGCCTGGGTGGCTCAGTTGGTTAAGCAGCTGCCTTCGGCTCAGGTCATGATCCCAGCGTCCTGGGATGGAGTCCCACATTGGGCTCCTTGCTCGGCGGGGAGCCTGCTTCTCCCTCTGCCTCTGCCTGTCACTCTGTCTGCCTGTGCTCGTTCGCTCTCTCTCTCTCTGACAAATAAATAAATAAAATCTTTAAAAAAAAAAAAATCAATACTAAGAGGCAGTAAGAGGGTCATTGGGGGTTAAGGAATCCTTTGAGTTGTGCTGTCATTTCGGATGCCGTGGGCATGTGTCATCTGTTGGTGTTCCTGTGTTCCTGTTCTGTATAGATCACATTACCAGACATGGGAATGTCATATAGAGAAGATGTTCGTGCCCCCAAAAGCCTTGACATCCTAGTTGGGGTGACAGGACACCCCCATGGGCACATAGACATCGTAACAGCAGACAGCATACACTGAATGCCAGTCGACAGGGATGCCTTACTTAGTGTTTTAAACTAGAGATGAACACGGATAGCTATTCTGAAGCGATGTTCGTATTTCTTAGACTCTAATGCTAGCTTTTTTCACCGTTACGTTGGTAATAATAATTCCCCATATTTACCCTGGAATCAAGCTTGTGGCTTAAAGACAGGCCAAACCCACTGTGTGTTTTCTTAAACTTTTCATTTAAAAAAAATTTTAGACTTAAAAGTTGCAAACCCATATCAAGAGTACCGGTGTGACCTTCACCCAGCTTCCCCGCATGTTAACATCGAATGTAACCATAGAGCAGTGATCGAAATGAGGATATTAATGGGGAGACAGCACTCTTAATAATTGCCCCATTTATGCCCTTTTCCTGTTCCAGGCTCCCGTCCATGCTCCCACATTGCATTTAATTGTCATGTCCGCTTAGTGTCTTCTAGTCTGGGGCAGTTCCTGAGGCTTTCTTTGTTTTTGATGACTTTGATCATTTTGGAGATTACTGGCCAGTTTCTTTATAGAGTATTGCTCAGTTTGGGTTTCTGTCGATTTGATTCAGGTGATGCATTTTTGGCAAGATCACCACAGCACTGATGATGTACACATAAGAGTGTATTATTTCAAGATGTACCTGACATCCACATGTCTTTCTACTTTCCTGTCTTCGTCACTTGGTTACAGTGGTGTCTGCCAGGTTTCTCTCCTGTAAAGCTATCATTTTCCCCTTTGAAACTAATAAATATCTTGTGGGGAGATAATTTTCCACTGTGTAAATATCCTACTTCTTATACTTCTTTTGGTAAGTAATTTTAGCACACCGTGTTTCCCTGATTCCCTGGTTCCCTGACTTCTAGTTCCATCATCCCTCCTTAATTCATTAGTTGGAATTTTGTAAGGAAGAGCCATTCCTTTTCCCCTCGTTATTTATTAAATTATTTACATATGTATGGACTAAATGGCTATTTTTCTCTATGGTTATAGCTCTTACTATCATTTTTTGTGTTGCTTAAATTGTTCCAGATTTGGCCATTAGGAACTCCTTAAAGGAGTTTGGTTCCTGTGTCCTTTCGACATGTTCTATCAGTTTTTGGAGCAGTTTCTTACTTTTTGACACCATAAGATATTCCAGGCTCATCTTGAATTTTCTTGCTCCAGCACCAGAATCAGTCATTTATTCAAGAAGCTCTAATCCCTTTAATTGGAGAAAGATATATAGAAACCAAAGTCTGGGCACGAGGTGTGCCTATTGCTACTGAGATGTCAAGGCCCTCTCAGCAGGTAAAGCTAGGAAATAGGTATTTGTATACCCACGTGCACATCTGTATCTCTATGGAAAACTACGGGGTTCTTTCTATCTTTTCCATTGTATGTAACTTTCCTCTGAAAATGAGCAATCTGGTTCTCATTAACCACAGTATATTTATTTTTTGGTGCAACCCTATACTATACTTCAAGTAGTTTCAGAATGCTAACAATGACCCCTGTGAGAAATAAGTTAACTAACTAGAATATAATATCCGTGTGCAATTTTTCGGTCTTTAGCATTAGAGTGTATAGTTGCAGTTGTGTTTTTCCAGAGTTAGTTTGGTTCTTCCCTACCCACTTCAGTGGGCTTTTGATTTATTTGTAATGCAATTAGATCAATACCTGCCATATCCTGGTTGATTTTATTTCTTTATTTTTAGGTGGTGTAAAATATTACCATAGTTCTAAACCTTGTAAGTAGATGAAAAGTGTGAGTAGGAGGCATCCTTTCCCCCCAGCCCTTTTATATCCTTTTCATTCCTCCATTCTGTCCACTTCATTCCCACTCCCTGTCAATAAATATTCCCATTACTTCTTTGTTTACCTTTCTTTATTTGTTGTACAAATCCGTAGAAACCTGGACTTTCTTAACTCTTCCTTGACTATATGAGAGGTGGTGTATTTTCTGTTGCTGCACAGAATTTACCACAAACTTAGCACCTTAACTAAAACAACAAATTTATTATCTCACAGTTTCTGTGGGTAAGGAGGTAGGGAATAGCTTAGCTGGGTCTTCTGCTCATTATCTCACTAAGCTGGAATCGGGGTATTGGTTGGGGCTCAGATCTCATCTAAAGGTCAGGATCCTCTTCCAAGTTCACTGGTTCTTGGCAGAATTCAGTTCCCTGCAGTTGTCTGAAACCCTCATATCTTAGAAGTTGCTCACTGTTTCCTGCCAAGTGACTCTCTCCACAATGTGCGACTTGTCTTTTCAACAGGAGAGTATCTCTGCTGCTTTAATTTTCTCTGACTTTTTACTGTGGCTTGAGCATGGAAAATGGTCTCTACTTCCAAATGAGAAGGAAGTGGTTCATATTTAACTTAATGAGTGAGTGTATTTGACATCTTATAAAGACAAAGGACCTATATGGTGGATATATGGCTTTCTGCAAGTCAATAAGTCTGAAGGAAAATGAACCCTTCCTCATTTATAACCTGAGTGGGCTGGGAAGAACCAGTGGCGTTCTTTAATAGGAAAATAGTCCATGAGTAGCTTTTTTTTTTTTTTTTAGATTTTTATTTATTCATTCGACAGAGAGAGATCACAAGTAGGCAGAGAGGCAGGCAGAGAGAGAGAAGGGGGGAGGCAGGCTCCCCGCTGAGCAGAGAGCCCAACTCGGGACTTGATCCCAGGACCCCGAGATCATGACCTGAGCCGAAGGCAGAGGCTTAATACACTGAGCCACCCAGGCATCCCCATGGGTAGCTTTTCTTAACCGGGAGTTTGGTAAGCTACATTTCCTTTGAAGGCTGATTGGGGAGTGAGAGTTGGCCTATTGGAACATTATCATTGATACGCTCCAGCTCCTAGGAGGTCAATATCAGGATGTCTCTTCAGGCTCATTGGAATTCACAGCTAAAGAGCTGTTGGAGTTCCAGAAAAATGAAACAAACATATGAATAAATGAATCAGAATTTGTACTGATAGATTTTCCTAGTGATGGTCCAGAGTCCTAAGAATTACTACTCTGAAGCCTGGCCACTCTCCTTCTGCTGGCCTTTGCCCTGTTGTTTTAAAGGTTAGTGAAGGGTTTGGGTTGGGGTTCTTAATGTCTGGAACTTAATGTAGCATGATTCTAGGACTTTTCATAACTGTGACTTAGTTAATAACCAAGGCTACCTCAAATCTAGAAGAAACCAGGAGAATGGCAAGAAGTGAGACAGTACCTCATTTGTGAAGGGATTTCCTGACTTTGTTATAGGTCCCTCAGGATCTGGTATGGGCTTCCTCAAGATGTATGTATGTCTTTTGAGCCTGACTGGGTTCTAATCTCTATGAGAAAGTTTGGGTGCGAATAGGTTTTAACTAGCAGATGGTTGACAGACATGGCCATCAGCCTTCCAGACTTGTGATTCTAACAAAATTCTCTTCTGTGGGTGCAAGTTGAGAAAATGTGTGATTCATAAAAACACAATTTGTGTGTGCATATATTAGCTGGCATCATACTGAGTTATAAGTTCTTGTTTTTTAATTTTGGGCATCTGGTGCTTTGGGCTTTCCTGATAATGATTTCTGGAGAATTAAGTTGTACTGTGTGTTGCCCCAAATCCAACTCTGGATCCACTAAATAATTCATCTGAGTTTCTCTCATGTTCCCTCCAGCCTGGAGGAAGTCTGTCTGCTTTCTCCTTTGCATAGGCGGGAGACAGAAAGTTGACCTCTGAAGCAATGCTGGGTTTACTTTATTGGAGCTAACTCGGTGTTAATAAAAGCAGAGCATGATTCACACAGTGCTGACTTGGTGGGAGCAGGACAACTTGGGTGGGGGAATCTCTGAAGATAACACATTATGGACAACACCCAAAGGAAAATGGACAAACCCTGATAAGGATCATTGGATATTTCTGGCCCACCAGGGAAGGAGAAGGAGAACTGAATTGTCCTGTCAAGTAAACTTAGATTAAGAAATCTGTCTGATTCTCATTCCACAATATGACTATCAAAACAAAAAACAGAACTGGCCCTACCCAGAATTGATTGGGAGGGTAAATGTATTATTCTGCTGTTACCCTCCTTCTTTCTCCTTACATCCCCAGGACCTGATTAATTAAATGCTCCCACCTATAGCCCCAAGACCTTCCCTCAGAAACCACCCCAGACTTGTTCGGGCTGCTAACTGTTTCTGCTAGATCCTCTGCCTTCAACCCTATCCAGGACCCTAGCAGTGCCTCAAAACAGGGATCCAAATTCAGATGCCTGAAGGGATAAGGTAGGTCTCTTAAATGAGCAGAATCTGCCTTGATTTAAGACAGAAGAGCTTCAAGGAGCCAGAGAGTAACTACCATGCTCAGGGGGCCGACACCTCTCAACTTTTTCCCTACACTGGGCAGGCAGACCAGTGTTGCAAGTCCTACCACATGTTCAGAAGATGGCAGTTGGGATTTTTCACACGAAATCTTCCATGTCTTCGGTGACATCTCACAGTTTTAAAAGTTTTGGGGACAATCAAAATGACTTGTGAGGCCCTTGGGCTCCTTGAGTCAAACCACATAGGCCAGTATTTCCTAAACAGAGGTCCATGATGTAATATTGTTCCTTCGTGTTGAATTTATTTAGCTTGGAGATTACCTTTTCATTGTGAGATTTTTGTCCTCACTGTATTGTTGGTGTAAGAATATAATTGCTTTTATGAAAGAACTTGTTGGGGGAGCAGAGTGGTGAGAAAGAAGGGGGCTTTTGCTGTCCTCAGCTGAACTTGAAGTGTGACCCTTCTAAAAGATCACTGGGCAACTCTATCTCCAGGATTTCCAAAAGACCCGTCTTGGGGCTCAAAAGCATCATTTCTGGTGAGCTGGTATTGAGTGGTCCGGAAGGGTTAGTGGAAATGGTAACCAAGGCTCCATTCATTTAGAAAATTATCTTGAATGAGCAGCCAAGCACAGAGCTTCCAACCCAAACCAGCCAGCTTGCCCTGATGCCTGAGAAGTGAAATTCCTTAGGCTGTCCAGGGTTTTGAGTGAGGAGGTTTTAGGGCTTATTTACATAGAAACGAGCAAAGGGCCTGATTGTATTCCTGGCTTTAACAAGTCAGATATTCAGTTTCACTCTGCATAAATTTGTGCAGTGTCCCTTATGCCCCCGCCGTTTTGAGAAATTAATTGCCCAGACTCCTTCCTCTGGAAGGATGATTTCTGTAGGGGTCTTGTGAATGTGTGTCCTGTGCTGTTTGTCTGATGGAGTCCTGGCCACCCTGGGATTTAGATACTGACAGCAAAGTAGGCTGTACACTTTGACCGTGAGCCAGATATTCTTCTAGTCCATTTAAATTTCATAACATAGTTCCCTGAAAGAGAAGCTGATCACTGAGGAGCGTATGGCAAGAGGTAGGGAAAGGAATGTATCGTAACACATTCCCTGTTGTATCCCACTGTTTAAAAGTAGACCTGAGGGGGCGCCTGGGTGGCTCAGTGGGTTAAGCCGCTGCCTTCGGCTTGGGTCATGATCTCGGGGTCCTGGGATGGAATCCCGCATTGGGCTCTCTGCTCAGCAGGGAGCCTGCTTCCCTCTCTCTCCCTCTCTGCCTGCCTCTGCCTAATTGTGTTCTCTGTCAAATAAATAAATAAAATCTTAAAAAAAAAAAAAGTAGATCCGAGGAATTGTAAAATCAGCAGAGGCAAGAAAACATCGGTATCTTAGCTTTTTACCCCACTTTCCCTCATACTTGGCTATGAGGTAAGTTTTTCATATGAAGGTGAATATTTATTCGACTTATTTGCCAGGATTGGGGAAAGGCGGTAGGGGTGAGAATTTTGTTTGAGGTATACCCATCTCTGATTCTCCCTCTCTATTCTGATAAGGGGTTGATTGTTTTATCCTTGGAGTGCCCGCTTGGATGCAGCTCTCCTGGAAACCTCAATCGTGAAAACAGTTACTATTTATTGAATATTTTTTAATGGGCCACACACTGTGCTTTGTGATACACGGATTATAACAGTTATTTTTCATAATGGCCCTATGAGTAGAGGATTAAAGAGGATGTCTCCAGGGACAGGAGGAGAGCCTTCCTTTGTTTTACCCTGAGGAGAGTGGAAGAGGAGGCACAGATGTGTGGTAGGTTTGTGGGTTTCGAAGCAGGAAGTGAAGAGAGTTCTGGAGTAAGGGTGTTCATTTCCTTCGTGAGGTACAAGACGTGGGGCTCTTGGAGGTTTGTAGAGAGTGGAGAAGAGTTGATGTTGCTCATGTGCAGAGTGAGTTGACGGGAGAAATCAAGAGGGTCCTCTTGGCAGTGTTGAGGGACATTGGAGAAGGGTTTCCCATAAAGAGGAAGTCCCCAGTCAGCCTGCTGTGTGCTCTTTAGCCGTGCTCGACTGCTGAGCTCAGGATGGGCCGACTTGATGACGCAGAGTTCGTCTCGATTTGGGGGTTCGTCACATGGCTGCACCGGAAAGACAGGGAGTGAGTGGAACAAGAAACGTCAGTGTGTTGTCAAGGACAGTGTTCACTGGGGCCGTAGATTCTAGGCTGGAAAAGGAGGGAACTGCAGATAGGAAGAGCTGATGGAAGTTCTTTACCAAAGATCAGACAAATTTGGAGAAGGTGGTATAGTGCAGAAGGAAAAATCATTAAAATAGGAGCCAAGATGTTTCCTTGCGATGGAGTGTTTACCCTCGCTTCTGACAGGTGACCTGTTGGCACACTTTTCACTGTGAGGAGTGATTTGTGCATTTGTGATTTGTAGTTCCTTCCTCCTGGCTCCTCCTACCCTCTGCAGAATGACTTATTAAAAATCTGTCCAGTCTGTTTCCCCATATGTTTCTCATTTTATCTCCCCCCAGCCAAATACACATTCATGCTCGGAATCGTGAGGAATGAGTAAATGGGCTATTTACTGAATGTAAGCCTCTCTCTTATGCACTAAGGCACCTTTTTATCGGTGGATCTCAAAGGTTATGTGTAGAAGGATTCCCCCAGAGATCTGTAAGAGATCTGGATTCCTGGGCTGGGATCCCAGAGTCCCTGAGTGAATACCGTGGGGCTGGAGCCTAGAAATTTGCATATTGCTTATTAATACCCTGGCGACTCTTGGAGAAATGTTACCGCCATTCTGTCGTTCACTTCATCTTAGGTCTTAAGTGTGGAAAGTACTGAAGTGTTGGAAAGCATGGGTACAAACCAGTGAATTAATTTGGCTGGCAACACCATCACATTTGAAGCACAGTTATTTGGCAATTGACTGAAAATATCACATGGTATTTCCCTTTATTCTGCAGAAATTGTTTTATTTCTGTCCTGGATGTTAAGGAAAGTCAGTCACGAATATGCCTATTTTTTAGTGGTCTGTGTTTTATCTTTTTTTTTTTTTTTTTTAAACCTTAAGGCTTGGGAGGTTTTATGAGGGGAAGAAAAAAAGGAATCCTTTTTAATGAGCAGGAGACAGTGTGAAAACTGTTCAGTCACTGAGTTTCTTGGGAAGAAAATATAGTGTTGGTATGTAAGTGTTGTTTTGTTTTGTTTCATTTTGTATGGAAAAAGCAATTAGGATTTGCCTTAGGGCAAATTGGAAGGTTACAAGAAAAAAATGGTAGAATTAGTGAAAAGATCCAATTGTAGCTATTTTTAAATGAAATATGAAATATAAAAAAACCTTTGAACAAAGGAGAAGTTAGAATTCTT
The DNA here is from genome assembly GCA_003697995.1 of Taxidea taxus jeffersonii. Taxonomy (NCBI): domain Eukaryota; kingdom Metazoa; phylum Chordata; class Mammalia; order Carnivora; family Mustelidae; genus Taxidea; species Taxidea taxus. The sequence continues at coordinate 152,141 of ML112006.1, read as the reverse complement.
GAATTGATTTTTTTTTTTAAAGACTTTATTTATTTGACAGATCACAAGTAGATAGAGAGGCAGGCAGAGAGAGAGGGGTAAGCAGGCTTCCCGCCGAGCAGGGAGCCTGATGCAGGCAGGCTTGATCCCAGGACTCTGGGATCATGACCTGAGCCAAAGGTAGACTCTTAACCCACTGAGCCACCCAGATGCCTGCCCCCAGTAATAAAATTTTTATTCTTCCTTAGCTGCAAATAGACATTCAAATCTTAATTTTTCCAGCATGTAATTGGCCTTTAAATTAGGGAGACCATACAGTTAATCATCCTAGTTGGAGTCCTTTGGAGGGTGAAAGGAGACAGTGTTCATAATTATGTCAGGACAACAGACTTTTAGAGTAATATTCTATCCTAAAACTAAGTTCTTCTGTCAAGTGGTTTTGAAACTCAGTGTTTAGCCTGAGAGATATCTTTTGATATTACATGGGAAGAGGTTTATTTAGACTGAAGCTAATTGACCAAGGCGACCAGGCTGCTGTATATTATGTGATACTTGCTTTACATGGAATCCCTAGGGAAGTCTTTTTTTTTTTTTTAAGACAAAATTTCATTTATCTACTTGAAAAACATGTATATTTTTCTCAAGTCAGCCTCATCCAACTTTTAAAATAATTTCTCATGTATGGCTGAAGATGAAAGGGCAAAATGGTTGGGAAAGGGCCTTTTGTTTCAGAACCCTTCCAGAAAGCAGTAAGATGAGAAGTGCTGGGTGCGGGCAGTGGATGTAGGATCTAGATCAGAGGCTTCCACACTTTGTCGGTTGCCAGGGCCCTTAGTAGCTCAGTAATTTTACATGGTGGCCCGAAGCCCAAAGGAATACCTAACTGCTCTATTTAAGTTCTAACTTGCAAACAACCTAAGTATTTACTTCCAAATAACTTAGCAGCTGTTTGAAAGAAATATTTTATCATTGGAAAGAAAGATACGTCTGTTGTGTTATTTTTAAAAAATCTCAGTTCTGGGGTGCCTAGGTGGCTCAGTCGGTTTAGGATCTGACTCTTGGTTTCAGCTCAGATCATGATCTCGGGGTTGTGAGATCGAGCCCCACATCGGGCTTTGTCCTAAGCACAGAATCTACTTGTCCCTTTCCCTCTGCTTCTCCCCTGCTCTCTCTCTCAAATAAATAAAACTTAAAAAAAAAAAAATTACAGTTTGGACACCCGGGTGGTTCTGTTGGTTAAGCCTCTAGTCTGATCTGGGCCTGGGTCATGATCCCAGGACCTGAGATCGAGTCCTGCATCAGGCTCCTTGCTCAGTGGAGAGCCTGCTTCTCCCTCTGCCTGTTGCTCCCCCTGCTTGTGTGCTGGGTCTCTCTCTCTCTCTCTCTCTGTCTGAGAAATCAATAAATAAAATCTTAAAAAAAAATCACAGTTACATATAAATACGTGTGTACCTATACGTCACTGCAGAAGTTTAGACCTGGATTTTACTACCAACCTCATTTCCTATTTTTCTCATTTTCATTTTCTCCTGTGCCTTTATCTTAGCAAGGGATGTAATGTGACTTAGTGTAAAAACGGTGAACTACTTCAGGGTAGGGGTTTGGGCAGTGTCCGAAGGCTAAATTTTTTTGTTGTTTCCCTCAGAAATGGAAAACCATTCCATAGTTTCCCTGTGAGATCACTGTAGTGTGTTGGGGTGCCTTGGCACTCAGTTTGAGAACCACAGACCTAGGTATGTGCTAAGTTCATCATTTGGACTGTTGCTAAACACGCATTGTACTTATAGTAAGGAAATTCTCATGTAAGTAAGGTTTGACAGACTCCAGGACATTCTATTAGGGAAGTGACAATGCTCCTGTCTTTCAGCCCTTCCCTCTTCTTGAGTTGGTTGCCTCAGATTCTGGTCCTCAGTAGCTGAAGTTTATTGAACCCTTATTATGTCAGACTCTGAGCTCAATGCAACACTTTGCATATGTTCACTCATTTAAATTCTAGTGACCCTACTGTACAAAGCCTCTTTGGTCAGGCTCCCCTGGAAATCCTCCTGAAGTAGCTTGTGTCCTTCTTTTAGGCGAGGAAACTGAAGTTCGAAAGGTTAAGTGACTTGCTGGTGAACGTACAACAATTAGTTTTAGTTCTAGGATATAAGCTCAAGCAGTTATTGTCTTCTCTGAAGACGAGCCTCTTTCTCCCCAGCCATCAAATTTTCTGCAGACACCACACCTCCGTCTCTGTGTCTTCCACCACAAGTGGTACAGGTTTCGTGGAGACCCTAACAGGGAGGTTCTTTTGTCCTCATTTTCAGATAAAGACACTGAGACTTCAGAAATTTAGTTGCTGGCTGAAATGAACTCCTACTAACTGGAATTCGAACCCAGGCTTCAGTGAGTCCAACTACAAAGCTTATTCTTATAATTTATATGGATGACTAGAAGATCTTGTAAAAATCCTGGAGTTCTTTGAGAGTCATTAAAAAAAGATGGAGTTACAGGGGTGTCTGGGTGGCTCAGTGGGTTGAAGCCTCTGCCTTCGGCTCGGGTCATGATCTCAGGGCCCTGGGAT
>ML112006.1:81487-149499 GCA_003697995.1 Taxidea taxus jeffersonii | reverse complement strand
AAAATCTTAAAAAAAATAAAGTTGAAGGGAAATTTAAAAAAAAATGGAGTTATGATAATATGGCTTTTGTGTTAATATATTTGGATAAATCCTATTCACTTGGAAATCATGCTTGGTATGTGTGGCACCTCTCTGTGAAACACTGTCTCCATTGCCCAATCATGTGGAATAACAGAGAATATATTGTGCTTACCATTTATAAATATATGTATAGAAGAGAGAAAGGGGGAATGAATGGGCCTGTTTGTCAGTGGGCTGGCTGACACGCATGGAGTACTGCTGCCCTTCTAAGCCGAGACCCCCGAGGTGGGGAAGTGTGCGGAGGACTGTATTTCAGGATCAGGTTTTAAAGAATCATTTAGGAAGTATAATAACTACTAGGTAGTTTTTGTAAGTTACAAATGAGAAAGTCTCTCGACTCTCGTGTCTCCTTAAAGCTTAATATCCAGCAGCGGTTCATTTGTACATGGAGTTGAATTACTCTCTGAAACAAGGCGGATCCAAATCAGAGGCACACTTGGAGCTGGCAAGCTCTTTGGATTGAGGTTACTGGATAAATTGTATTGCGTAATCCCTCAGGTCATTAGGACTTGAGCTTGAGGTTTAATATACACTAGGATGAATGGGTTCATGGGAGTTGGGTTTGGTTTATTTCTTGAGCGAGGAGACTTGAGTTGTTACAGAAGGTAAGAATACAAAGATTAAATGGATGCTATAGTATTTTGGCATTTTCCCCAACACTGAAAGCTCTCTTGGAGAAGCGTAACACTGCTTTGGAGGAAACAGAAAAGTGTCTACATCCAGAACACACCGAGCGAGTGTACTGGGTTCAGCAGTCCAGGGTCATGTCCTGAAGGCCTATTGTTGTGGTTTACTCAGCTGAGAAGCACAGGGAATCAATCTAGTCAGGTTCCATATCTCCCATCCCAACCCTTTCCTCATCTCACTCTTGCTTGTGCACTTTGTTGTTTCTTTTCCTGTGGACAGCTCAGCCTAGCACTTAAAGTTAAACGGAGTGCATGCACCCTGGGGCCTGCTTCCCCAAAATTTGTTGTCTTCAAATGTAGGTATTTGCTTTCCCTGGAAGGTGTTCTGTTTTATTGCTTTGCTTGATGCATGAAGTGCGAATGGGACCGTGCTTCCTTATTTTAGACCTCATTTTAGGTCATCCTTGTAGGTAGCACCTTATGCCTAGAACATACCACTGGAGTGTGAGAATATAAAAGCTGGGATAATTCAAATGACATAGATTTTCTCTCATATGAACCTTAATATTCTCTTAGAGAGAAACAACAAAGATTGAAAACCTACACCCCGAGAAAGGGGTATCTCTTACCAAGGTGTCTGAGGGTTCATGTTTCTACCACATGGTTTAGTTCAGCTGTTTAATAATCTGTTATGTGATGTCATTGTTGTGCATCGCGTGGGTAAAATCCAAGTTACTGTGTTACGGAACATTGGAAGGGTTGGTTTTCCCGGAATTGCTTTGGTGTTTACTGAACTCCTGAGTGTTTATTAAATGTCTGATCTGTCTATACATGTTCCAAATATTGTAAAAGAGATCAGAGTATGTCAGGGAACGTTGCCTGGGGTGGGAGAGAAAGCTTACATGTGTGAAATGGTGAAACAAAACACAGGATCATTTGGTCCCTAGCACAAGTGCTATGGAGATATCCAAAAAAGGGCAACTCTAGGTGTGGTGTGTGGAGGACCTGGGACCTAGATGGAGTTGTAGATTTTGGTGGAGAAATAAGGAGAGGGATTATAGGAGAAGCAGATTCGTTCCAGGCTGGAAGATGAGAGAATGTATATTCTGGACTTTAAAAAAATTTTTTTGAAAATATATAACAAATTAGGTAAATTTAATAATTTTAATAAATGAAATATATATAAATATTAAATATATTTAAATATATATTTTAAACTTTAGGTGATTGAAATACACATTGCTATTAGTATTTGTATAATATTTAATAATAATCTCAAAATAAATCATAGCTAAATTTGATGCTTCTCTTGTAGCCCTAATCATTTATTTGTTTAAAAGAATACAAAAGGGTATCTTTCAAAATATAGCTTGTGTGTCTGAGCTGAATTCAGCACGCAGTTATTATGTACCACCTGAATGCTGGGCACCTTACTGTGGCTCTAAAGAGCATTTCCCTCCAAGAACTTGACAGTATCGTAAGGAGAGAAAGATAAATCTGTATAATAGAATATGACCAGTGGTCCCTTCCAAGGGATTTTGAGGTCGTTGAATAATTTTATTCTTAATGCCAGTTATTTTGGGAATTCTTCAGTGTTTGTGACATCTTAAGCAGTTAAGTGATTAAAAAAAAATTAAATATATAAAAGTGTCACTTTTAGACACCATGTGTGAATTAACTTGCTGATGGTTGTTACCATAAAAATACCAGCAGCATTGAAATTGTGCTTTTTTCTTAGTTTAAAATCAGATCGTTTAGTAATAAATAAAGGCCTTCATATAATAATGCAACAATAAAGTAAAGGCTGTTTTTTGTGCACATATTTTAATTATGTATTAAAGTCTTCAAATTGGTTATCTAGGTTTTATGTTCTTTTTCAACTTTATAACAGGTTTTTTTTTTTTTAAAGATTTTATGTAATTTGACAGACAGAGACAGCAAGAGCACAAGCAGGGGGAGTGGGAGAGGAGAAGCAGACTTCCTGCTGAGCAGGGAGCCCGATGTGAGATGGGGCTTGATCCCAGGATCCGGGATCATGACCTGAGCTGAAGACAGACCTTTAACCGATTTAACCAACTGAGCCATCCAGGGGCCCCCAGCAGGGTTTTTTGAGTTAACTGACAGATAATAAGCTATATATGAAGTAGTGCTTTATATGCCAGGATGTTATATGCATAGAAACAGAAGTTTACTTGATGGTCTTTTCCACAACCGTGAGGGCCAAAAAAGTAAGCAGTAGGCTAATGGAAGAGAAAACCAGGTGCAGAACCATGCAGACGTGTCACGCGTCAGAAGGCCTGCCATCTGGGACCCCTCAGCCTTCCTGCCTGGCTTGGCTGGGTCTGTCTGTCGCCACTGTGGGCTCTTGGACCAAAGTCCAAGACGGACCAGCGTTATGTCGCAGTGAAAGCTAAGTTTTGCCAGTGTTCCTGTGTTCGCATGGATAGTGTAGAATTTTATTTCATACCATGTCTTCAATGGAACTGGTGGGTTTATTTTTAGATTTTTCAGTAATTTAATATTAGGATATTGTCTAGTTCCCTGAGGTTTTCCATTTCCTTCTGTAATTCAATTACATTCTGGCTTTTATCAATTTGAAGTACGGCATATGAAATGGAAACCATGCCTCTCACCATTGGCAGTGAAAAGCAGATATGAAAATTTTGGAATTTGGTGCTGTGGGAAGAGGGAAGGCATGCATTGGGAGGAGCCAAAGTATTGTCAGCCAGAGTATTAGTTTTCTACTGTTTCCATAACAAATTACTATGAACTTAGTAGTGTAAAATAATTCAGTTTAATTATCTTATGGTTGTGTAGGTTAGAAGTCTGACAGGAGTGTTACTGCATGAAAATCAGGGCTTCAGTGGGAAGGGCTTCTAGAAGCTCTAGGGAAGAATCTGCTTCTTTGCCTTAATCAGCTTCTAGAGGCTGCCTGCATTCCTTGGCTCCTGGCCTCCTTTTTCCATGTTTAAAGCCAGCATTGGCTGGTGAAGTCCTTCTCACACTGTGTCACTCTGATTTCTTCCCTCTGACTCTCTTCTGCCTTACTTACCCACTTTTTTCTTTTTTTAAATACTCTTTTCTTATTGTGGTAAAATATCCACACCATGAAGTTTACCATTTTTAAGTGTATTATTCTGGTAGCATGAAGCAAATGCACAGTGTCCTGCAGCCACCACCACTGCCTTCTCCTAAAATTCTTTGTCCCCTCTAACGTCTGTATCCATTAAGCAATAACCCCTATTCCCATTTTCCCTAGCCATGTAGTTTGTAATCTGTTTTCTTTTTTTGTTTGTTTGTTTCTATGAGTTAGCCTTTTCTAGATATTTTGTATTGGTAGAATCAGGTAACATTTGCCCCTTAGTGACTGACTTCTTCTACCCAAATATTTTCAGGGTTCACACATGTTATAGTATGAGTCAGAGCTTCATTCCTTTTTATGGATGAATAATATTCTGTTGTATGTATATAATAAATTTTGTTTATCCATTCACATTTCAGTGGACACCTGGTTTGTTTCTGCTTTTGGCTGTTGTGAATGATGTTATCTTAATACTGGTAGACAGGTATCTGATGAGTCTGTTTTTGATTCTTTTGTATACATAACTTGTGGGATCAACTGCTAATTCTATGTTTAAATTTTTTGAGAGTTATCACAGTGTTTTCCACAGTGGCTATATTTTATGTTTCCAGTAGCAGTGTACAAGGTTTCCAATTTCTCCACACCGTCAACAACAAATATTTTCCATTTTTAAAATTCTTCTGCTTGAAAGACTCTTGACTACATCAGTTTATCTAGGGTGGTGAGGGATAATCTTGCAATCTCAACGTTGTTAACCCTATCATATCTGCAGATAACATCTTCATGTATAAGGAAGCAGTCACAGGTTCTTGGGATTAGCTGAGGACATTTTTGGGAGCCATTATCCTGTCTGTGAACATGAACCTGCCCCAGAAGTCACAGCTTTTTACACATAAGAAACTATACATTTCAGGCTGTCATTTTTGGTCTCGGTTGTGGCAGAAATCTTCATCTTTATGTTGACAGCATAATTTTTCACCTCAGGAGATGTGATGTTAGTTGAGCATTAACTTGAATTATTTCCCTCCTTTGAAAGGGTTTACCATGAATATGAAACCAGGTTCAGTAGTCTTTTTCAGAGTTATTGGGAAGGGGAGAGAGGGAGACAAACAATGACCCTGATGATCTAAGAAGCGAAGTTAAGGAATGTTGCTGGGGAAGTGTTGGGAGAGGAGGAGGCCAGGGCTTCAGGGGAATTGGGCAAGGTAAAAAAAATATGCTTGTTTCAGGTCAGCAGATGATAGAGATCACATTTTAGGGCTTGATTGTGGTGGAATCTGGCTGTCAGATGTGTTATAATTAGAGTTTGATATTTCCTATCCTCAAAATGTTTTTGCTCTAAAGAATCCTATGTCATGAAGGTTGATGTTTATCAGTGGAATAAGAACCCTTTCTCAGGATTTTGATTCATTTTGGTCTGTGCCAGCAAGCCCAGCCCTTGAACACAGTTGCCCTTATGCTGCCAAGTGGCTGCCCATGAAATAGGTGTTTAGCATCTTAAGTGTGGCCTGTTGTGTAATTCCCCCATCCCTGCACACAAGTTTGTGCAGGTAGACAAAGCTCTTGGCACAGTAGTTGGCATATAACCGACGAAGAATCATTTGAATTCAAGAACGTGTCCAGGAATCAGGTATCAGGCTTCTAATGACAGATAGGATGTTTGAAAGAAGTCGAGTATTTCTTTCCATTAGTCCCTTCAGGTTTGAATATGACTAGAATCTGTATTTCAGGAGTTGGCATGATGGCCTGAGGAGGGATGTGTGATTTTTTTTTTTTCTCTATTGGGTCTGGAATCACTTAGACCTAGTGAAATGAGGAATAGCATGTTGATGGGCTACAGGAAAACTTGGCCTAGACTGCTGTCGTTATGCCCTTCTACTCAGTAGGTGAGATGGGCTCTCCCACTCAGCCTTATCCATATTGACAATAATGGCCCTGGAATTATATATAAATATCTGCGCGCACGTGCGCGCACACACACACACAGTCACACTTGTTTATTCCCATTTACAAAGGGCAGTGAAAGTGTGACTCATTTAAAGGAGTAGATCATTTACATGAGAATTTGGGAAGCTTTTTGTTTTAGTTGGTCTTTATTGGTAAAGACAGGTAATTTTCTAGAGATCCATAATTTTGGAAATAAAATAAGTTGTTCTGTGAATACAAAGCCCCACGTCGAGACAAGTGGTGGAGAGAATGGCAAGTGCAGGTACTTAACTGTGATACAAGAAAACCTGTATAGTCGGGAAACCATGGAAGCTTACGAAAGTCGAAGAGCATAATAGACCTTCAATCATTATTAATTCAGTCATATTCCTTACAATGTTGATGATAATAAGAGTAACAGTATCTAACATATATTGAGTAATGACTGCGTACAGGATTTTCTGCTAAATACATGCATCATCTGATTTGCTTTTCTCAAATACACATCATGTGTGTTCACTCATATTCACACACACACACACACACACACACACACACACCATAGATGAAAGTGGACTTCCTTTCATAATAATGGAAAAAGAGTAGTAGTCACATTGGCCTGGATTCTTGGTTCTGGTACTGGTAATAACTACTTAGGATGAATGTGGATCTTGCCTTCAGTTTTTTGAGTCTGTTTGGGCACCTATAAAAGATAGAACAGGACTGAAGATCTCACCAGCTTCTCTTTTGGCTCTGTACTTTTTGATTATAAGATGTTGTGCTAGAGTCATTTGTATTTAGTCCAATCCTTAAAAGAAAATCTTCCAAGAAACCTGGTGTTACTAAAATTTGAATGGGATGTTAGAGGTGGGTCTCATTGTCATGGTTCCCCAGAAAGGACAGCTTTCCCATCAGATTTTATTTTGAAGGTGTAACTAGATCAGGGAGCAGGCTGATTTCTCCTGTCGTAGGCTTTACTGTCCACAGCGAATGATATTGATACTCTTAGTGATTAAATAAAAATAAAGTGACAGTGAACAATGTCTGAGCGAGGACTCGTGGTGGAGCCTGTGCGGCTGACTGCATGAGTCCCATGCCAGGAAACCAGCTGAATATATTTGAGCAGCATCCTCTGGGCTAGGGACGTATTGAAACTCAGGCTGTCAGGTAGTTGCTGGGAACCAGAAGGAAATGGTTTGAAGGTTGAACAGAAGGGTGGGCCATGGATTGAATTTGCAGCACCCCTCTGCTGCCCTAAGGTGTTGGAATTTTAAAATGAACTCATGGGAGAGTTGGTACTTGACTCAGTATTAGGTGATGAACAGAGGAGAAACCCTTTATCCTGTGCCATTTGAGGACCCCCAAAGGCTGGCTTTTTCTAGAAATTTCTTTGGCTGAGGAATTGCCACTGGCTGTCAAGTAAACCTGAAATTCTGGGGTTTGGTGGCCAGGACACGGCCGTGCTAACTTGGTCTCACACTACCTGCTCCTTACCCTCTGGTTTATTCTGTAGAGTAAAAAATCCTCTGCCTGGGGCGCCTGGGTGGCTCAGTGGGTTAAAGCCTCTGCCTTCGGCTCAGGTCATGATCCCGGGGTCCTGGGATCGAGCCCCGCATCAGGCTCTCTGCTCAGCGGGGAGCCTGCTTCCTCCCCTCTCTCTGCCTGCTGCTCTGCCTACTTGTGATCTCTGTCTGTCAAATAAATAAATAAAAATTCTTTAAAAAAAAAATCCTCTTCCTTTTCCTACATTCATACTTACCTCTGTTCACACTTTCCCTTCACCCAAAGTAATGAGAATAAGCTCTAACATATCGAGTGTCTTCCATGTACTTACTTTGTGCCATGTGCATTATCCAATTTAATTTTTCTCAGACTCTGTGAAACAGGTAGTATTATTATTACCGTTGTCACCCTTCTCATCATTATCACTACTGTCCTTTCCATTTTACAAGTGAGGAAACTGAGGCTTTAGTTTAAGTAATTGACCCAAGATTATAGTTTGATGATTATAGATTAATGAGTAGTAGAGTTGAAATCACAACCTGGGTGGCCCATCTCCAAACCCCAAATATTAAAAACCATACGATGCCATTAAATGCCATTCTTTACTGCCCTCCTCACACATCCAAGCCCAGTCCATAGCATTTCCTTTAACAAAACAATAAGAGGTAATAAAGAGGTAATCTGAGGTTTGATTATATTCTATAGTCTCTAGTCTAGTTGATTATCTTCTCTAGAGTTTGATTATATTCTCTAGTCTGTTTTGTACTGGTGTACTCGTCTTCTTTCCTTGTGCTTCATTGAAGTCTGAGTTTATCTCACATTTGTATCTCCTTCATTTGGTTTTTTTTTTTTTTTTTGGAGCGTATTAAGTGTAAGAGTACCTGACTATCTACAGATATGACCCAGTAACTTGTTTTTTTTGGGGGGTGTGTGTGGTTCAAGTTCATATTTATAAAGACATTGAAGATTTGTGTTAAAAATGCCAGTATTTTGTCTGGAAAATATTATTAGCTTAAATAATATTATGCATTTTCCTCTTACCTTGCATGCTAACGATCAGGTCTCTGGTTACTGAAGTAGAGCCCTTGGATTGCTTTCCTCAGACAGGTTGTGTTGTAGAAACACTGCCGCTTAAGTGTCAGCGGAACAGGATGATCATACAGATCACTCTTGAGTCCTGGTTTTGTCACCTATCTCATGCAGGGAAGAGTTACTTAACCTCCTTGTCCTTCAGTTTTCTTCTCTGTTAAATGGCGATTCTAATACCTACTTGTCAGGATTACAAAGCAGATTAAATTGGCTAATGCATGCGGAGAGCCTAAGGGCCTGAGACATATCAGCCCATCAGTAAATGGTACATCTTGTTGTTTGACCCTTCGCTTTGATTCTGACCTTCCATTTTAAATTACATTTACTGGCTTCTTCACTTCTGGACTGTTCATTTTCATTGGCTTTTTGATTCAAGTTGTGTGGCCCATAATGACCAATAATAAGGGGTAGAGTCAGAGTTGGAATCCAGCTAGTCCAACTCTAGAGCCCAACTCATAAATCCCTGCCTCATACTGCCTCATTCAATCCCGGTCCACCCTGCGCTGCCCAGTCATCTATTGTAATCCATCCCTTTCCTTTTTGTAGCAAAAGGCAATGGCTCTGTGGAGGGGGAAGTAAGGAGTTGTTTGGGTATTGAGTTTCAGTATTATGAGTTTTAGGGATCAACACTAAATATAGAGGGGTGCCTGGGTGGCTCAGTGGGTTAAAGCCTCTGCCTTCTCCTCAGGTCACGATCCCAGGGTCCTGGGATTGAGCCCCGCATGGGGCCCTCTACTCAGCGGGGAGCCTGTTTCCTCCTCTCTCTCTCTCTGCCTGCTTGTGGTCTCTGTCTGTCAAATAAATAAATAAAATCTTAAAAAAAATGCTAAATATAGTTAACATCTCTGAACTATGCATTTAAACATGTGGTTGGAAGGGCAAATTTTATAGTGTATGTGTGTGTATGTGTTTACTGCAAATTAAAAAAAGGAATGGCTCCTCCTTTTGAGTTCCCATGAAACTTCAGTACCTTTATCAGTGAAGAACTCTAGAAGATTGTCAGAGCTGTTTCTCTTGTGACAGGCTTTTCCTTGCTTCCATAAGTGACCCTGCTTGTGAAGTCCATGTCTTTTCTCTTTTGTATACAGGTGGTTATGGAATAAAAGAGTTTCTGTGGTTGAATCTGGTGACTTAATACTTGGAAGCTTTAATTTAGAGATTATGAGAACAAAGATGTATTATGGTTACATAAGGTGTACTTAATAGGGCTCACTTTCACTACTGTGCTTCTGCGTATCACCGTGGGTTTCTCAACATGAGCCTCAAGGATATCAGAGAAAAAGAAGGATATCCTGCAATTTTCATTGCTCCCGTGAAACTAGGGTAAGAGCTGATGTCAAAAAGTTTTATTTCTAGGACATGGGTTTTATTTGGTTCCTTCCTTCTGCTCTGTGTTGTGTACAATATTCTGTCAGTATAATTTCAGATGTATAGACCATCACTGATTGTTTTTCACCGTAATTAATGTCTCCAGAAACTTGGATATTCCATTGTTATTTACCTTTGATTTTTCAAAAAGTTTTAAGATGGAAGGCCCATTTAAAAAACAATATAAAATAGTAGAGTTAAGCACAAACCAGAATCTAGACCATTAATGTAACTACAGCTTGGGGTAGATTAATTGTTACAGTTGATACTGATCTGAATTTACTGGCAATAAGAACAAAACAAAATGAAGTTCCGGTTCTGTGATTTATTATATGTGGCAGAAGAATGCCCTAAGACATCATTTTTCTTTTTAGGGAATTGTTGCTAGCATTGACCTTGAAGATTCTTTCCCCACGAATTCTTGTTTGGAAAATTACTAATGATTAATAGACATTATCATTGGGGTTTTATAATAAACAAAAACACTCTTTAGTGTATAGGCTTTGATAGCTGAAGCCTAAACCCTGAATCATTGAAGATATTTCCAGACTGAATAATATTACTGAACTAGTTTGCTTATCTTTTATTCAACAACCTGCATAGTGTTTACTATTTGCCATATACTGTGCTAGACACTGGGGGTTAGTGGAAGAAATTGTCTTTGAAGCCCTTAGTCCAGTGGGGAATTTAGGTGGGCAGACAGGTTTACTGTGCGAGTTGCTATAATGGAGACAAGTATATCATATCATTCATGCCTTTGGAGTCCAAGAGGGTATGTCGTCTTGGAAGAATTGGGGGAGGGTTCTTATGATACATGATATTTGAGCTGATTCTTTAAAGTTTGCCTATTGAAAGGAAGGAAAGAGACTAGAATGCTCTTTGATGCTCTAATTTATTTTAGCTAGTAATTTGTACAATCTAGAAATAAATCACTAATATCCACTAAACTTTTCAACTCAAATATCCCAGGTCCTCAGTGGATGTTTGGCATGGACGAGTGCAGCAGCTTTATCACTGAACCCATTTCCTATAGTGCAAATATTCTGGCCCGTGGTCAAAGCCCAATAACTACAGGATGGATTGATGGATGCAAGGAAGGAGAGGAGAGCCTTATGTCACAGATACCACAGAGTATGGATGAGGTCTGTGTGAGAAAGACTTGGAGGTTGATTTACATTTCAGTCAAATGGAAGAGCAATCCATTTTCACAGGCAGCAAAGGGACCTGGAGATAAAGCCAGTGTTTTCCTCCAAAAATAGCTTGGACTCTTAGGAATTACCTGCACAGACTTTTAGCCAGGACTCCAGAGTCCTGCCCTATGCAATACCAAAGGACCGAGTTCATTCTAAAAAAGTTTTAAGGGCAGTTATTACCAGTTAATCACAAGGTTCCTGGACTCTAGCCAGCCTCTGTGGAGTGTCTACTTTTAAACAGAGCTCCTGCTTCCTGGTCCCTGTAGAATTATTAAGATGTGCAGTGTATGCCTGAGCAGCTCTGAGGCCTGACCCGTGGAAGGGGTTATTTCAGATGGCTGGCGGATGATTACCAAGTGCAGTATTCATTTTGACGTGTTGGTACTGAGCATCTTCTCCAGACAATAACTAGTCAGTGAGCTCAAAAACACTTCTTAGGACTCTTCTCATTCAGAACGGTGCAGACCTTTTTCTCGACCTTCAGAACCATGTTGTCTACCTGCCTGCTTCGCTGTTCTTCAGGGTGTCTGAGTTATCTTGGACCTAAAAAGGGTCACTTGGACACTTTATTTTTCACCTCCCCCAGATCTGTGCTGCCTTTCACAGTGTGTTCCTTTCATTAAATGGATAATCATTTACCTAGTGACTCAGGGTAGAAGGATAATATTAATTTGTGACGTCTTCTCTCGGTTTTTAAATGTAACCAGACAATTTCTGTTAATATTTTTAACATCTATCCACCTTCCTTCATTTGATGTGTCTTGGCCTTGTGCAAGCTGCCATCATTCATTGGAACCACTGGCCTTGCTGCTTCCACTTTGGCTGTTTCTAATCAGATCTCCACGTATACTCAGGGTAGTCTTTGTGAAATATAATTTGATTTTGTCATCTCATGCTGAGGGAGCCTTCAATGGCCTGCTGTTACATTGTAGGGAACAATAAAAGGTGTTTACGCTGGCCTACGTGGCTGGGAGTGATACATCCTTAACTCAGCTCTCCAGCTTGATCTTTCCCTCATTCCCTCGCTTTTACTTTCTGTCCACCCAGGATGACTGTCTTTTGGGTTTTTGATTTGCCGAGCTGTTTCCTGACTTAGCATCTTTTTGCTGTTTCCTTTCCTCAGTATGTTGTTGTCCACTCTTGCCCTGGCTCAGTCCTTCTCATTTTTAGTGCTCTTCTTGTTACTTTTTCCTAAAGGGTCTTTCTAGATTGTCCATTCAAAAGTTGCCCCAAAGAAGGGGGTGGAATTTTTAGTGTTTGTTTCGGGGACCCTAACAGATGAAGTTTAGATTGTGTTCTGTCCTGGAAAGCTGTCCAACTTTGAGCCAGTTAACCAAGTTCTCCCAGGTCTCCTTTCCCCTACATAAATTGAGGAAAATTACATCTCATGAGCATATTATGAAGATTTACGTGAGATTATGTGAAGTGCTTCATACAGTGCTTGACACCTTAGAAGAGTTCGGGCTTTATTTTTTCTTATTCCCTTTATATCTCAAGAGATTAATAAGGACTCAGAAAAACTCATTTAACTTACCTCATAATCTTACTGTTTTTATTTAATGCATAATCACACCCAAGAGCATTAACATGGAGGTCAGAATCAGTTTATCCATCTCTAGGGTACAAATAAGCGGTGATGGACTGGTTATTTAATGGTCAATAACATTGGTTTCCCTCAGAAAGATAGCTGTGGAATTCTCTTTTTTGCCTTATCCCAGGGGTGGTTGTTTAACATTGTAAAATTGTAATTACAAATAAATGCAAGTAGTCATTTTTCTTTCTAGTTCAAGTAGATATTCTATGGAGAAAAGTGACATTAGATATTTAGATATTTACCCTATTTTAGATATTTCAAGAAGCCTCGGCAATATCATTGAAAGCTCTGGAATCCAATGCTGTTCTGCTTATATTATCAGCTTTGGAGGCAATTACAAATTTTAATATTCTGAAGGCAGGTTGTTAGATTCAAATGGATTAGATTCAAATTCGTAGGTGGTCTGTGACCACCGCCTCCTTAGGGCATACCGCTCTGGATGCTAAATCAAGTTTAAAGAGAGATGCTTGAGTTACATCTATCAAATTTATCAAAGATTAATTCTCTGCCATTAAGTTAGAATAGCTCACCCATCCTTGCCTCTATTAAATTTATTTCACTGGATTATATGAGACAGTAACTGTGGCCAATAGAATTGCTTCTCTATAGACCATATCTTTCAGAGAGCTAGGGGCTCTAGCATTAATAGTCAAAAAGCTTTGGCTTTGTCTACCTAAATACTGACCCAGGTAAGGATCTTTGTAGTTTATTTAGGGATAGCTATGATTTAGAGCATTGATTCAAGGGGGTAGATAGTGAAGTTAATAGACATTGACCCCTTAGCTCAGTTTAGAGCACGGAAACTTTAGGGAGGCCAAGGGAACGCCTATGAATTCCTTCTGGGGCTCTTTCACTCTGCCTGTTCTGTGGCCAAAGATCTCACCTCACACCCAAGCCAAGTATCTTGAAAAAGTATATATAATCGGTCATTTGGGACATGGGGCTAAAAACATGCAAATGTACGTGGGCGCAAATCCACCAACAATACTACGGTAGTTGTGCCATATTGACAGAGGGAGGTTTGTAGGAGTTCAGATATCTAGACATCTCCTTGAGCTCACGGTCTACTTCTTACTGCAAACCCACCCTCATAAACAATATAGCTAAACTGAGAATTATGGTTGCTAAATGTTAACGTATTTCCCAAAGGAGTCCTTTTCATCTCCACAGAGATGACTAAAACCACTTGCACTTTTTTCTTTTTATTTTTTTTTTAATTTTTAAATTTAAAAAATCTTTTTCTAAGGTGTTCTTTTGCTTAAATTATTTATCAAAGTAAACATTGATGTTGTTTCTCAAAGGTTCTGGTTATTGGGTTTTCTTTTGGTGTTTTGTGCTCTGTGTCTGGTGGGGCTGTGGTGCTTTAAAGAGAAACTGGGGATACACGCTCTCAACTGAGTAGAATGGGAGCCTGCTCTTCCATGAAAAAATAGTGCATTACCTTTGGTGAAATGCAAGTCTGATAGTTCAAAGCACACCACCTCAGATGTCCCAGAATAAGACTTCGAGCTTCTCTAGCCCCGTTAAACTGATTTGATGTTTAAGTGACTTCTGTAGGGCATTTGGGTTTAATTAGATGCTAGGGATTGCTAAGAAAGCCCTAAAAGAACCACTTTAGTATTCTTTGGTCTGCCTGTGAGTTAGCTCCCCATCAGCAGCCTGTTGTGGAATGTGACATATCTCTTGCCTTTTCTTTTTACAGAATGCTATGAACCTACCCCCGGACAAAGCCAGGTTACTGCGACAGTATGATAATGAGAAAAAGTGGGAACTGATTTGTGATCAGGTAAGACACTGTGATGCTTTATCAAGAAATAATGAACGGAGAGAATCAGATATCCTCCCTAAATATAGTAGACTTTTTCCAGGATACCTATGCATGGATTTCTGCTTTGTGACTCTTTGCCTTCCTGTTTCTTGGGACCAAAGGTAGAGCTAGAAAGTGACTTCTTTTATTTGTGCATTATTTTAATTCCCTCCTTTATTTTCAGGCATTTAGTTATTAGATTTTCTGGGAAGTCTGGTAAGGTGGGCACACCAAATTCATATCTGTTTTTTTGTTTGTTTGTTTGTTTGTTTAGAGAGTTTGGGGTCAGGGCAGGGCTGAGAGAGAGGGAGAGAAAGAATCCTAAGCAAATTCTGTGCCCTGTGTGGAGCCTGGCATGGGGCTTGATCCCCTGACCCTGTGATCATGACTCAAGCTGTAATCAATAGTCGGATGCTTAGCTTAGCCGACTGAGCCACTTAGGGACTCCTGTTTTTCTAATTTACGTAGCAATTTATGCCCTTGAATAATGTGCGTCCTCTGGTTTAATTGGCTTTCCTATCCATGTTTATTGTTGTAATTCCTGGAGGAAGGTGAATTGTTTATAAAGAAACATCACTTGGGCTGATGAATTATTTTAGATTTTAGCAAGTCTTCAGATGTTTTCTTTCTTTCTTTTTTTTTTTTTTTAAAGACTTTATTTATTTATTTGTCAGAGAGAGCACAAGCAGGGGGAGCAGCAGGCAGAGCAGGCAGAGGGAGAAGCAGGCTTCCCCCTGATCAGGGAGCCTGATGTGGGACTCCATCCCAGCACCCTGGGATCATGACCTGAGCTGAAGGCAGACGCTGAACCAACTAAGCCACCCAGGGGTCCCCAGATGTTTTCATTTTATCATTAACTCATAACAAACTCCGATTCTTCAGAAAGACATAAAATAAAAAGTAAAATTCCGCATTTTGGTTCTGTCTGCTCTTCACATTCTCCACATTAGAGGTCCACTGGTAAGACTTTGAAGTATTGCCTTTCAGCTTTTAAAATGTTGTTGTCTTACAAAAAGTTTGTCTTAAAAAATCAAAATATGTGGATGTATACACCCTCTGTCTGTATCTAGGTACATTGGTCATTTCTACCCTGTTCTTTCAAATGGTATGTAGTATTCCATTATACTGATAGTCATTTCTTTGGCACTTTGTTGCAGGTTGGTATGTGCTCCTTGCTGTCATTCTTAGGGTCAGTGTGCAGCTAACCAGCTCTGTATGTTAGCATTGCATGTTGGGCCATGAGCTTCAGGGTGCTTGTGTCTCCCCTGCCGCCCACCACCCGGAACATTTCTGGGGAGTGTTCGAATTCCTCTGAACACAGCTCCCTTGGGCTCCTTCTGTGGGGACAGCGTGTATCAGAGAAGCTAGAGGGGTTTTTTATTGCCCACAGGTAGAGCTGTTACCCTAAGATATACATGCCTGCAGTTGACACGGAGCTTCTAAAGCATTCATTGTGTATGGTTTCTCTTTAGCTCCTGAACTCAAACAGTGATGAAATGATGGTAAAAATCCTCCGCTCCTTCTCGTGCTATATTTGAGTATCAAGAGTAGATAGAAACTGAAGAGGAAGCTTATTGCTTATATGACCATGATGCAAAAGAGTAAAAATTTTGCTGACACCTAGACTCTCCTTCCTTGAGAGTTAATTTTTCATGAGTATTGTCTAAACCTATTATTGTGAGGAAAAATGATTTAACAGTGATGATGAACCAAGATGATAAGGATAATTAATATAAAGGAAAGGTAACTGCACAAATGAGGGAGGTCCAACGGGGGCCAAAATTCTGGTATGACAGGTTAATGACAGTTATGTGGGCCGAAGAAAGCAGCTTCAGTGGCCATTTTGTTAGCCTGGTGAGGAAGAGCTGAACCTTCTCCCTCAGACCTGCGGGATTCACTGGCCATCAGGCTGCTCTGCTCCTTTCTAGCTTTATTGAGTTGTTAATTTTTGCCTCTCTACTAGCCAGAAAGGGCAGATTGCTGCTGATGAAAGATAGATTTATTTGTTTGTTTGTTTGTTTATTTGACAGATTTATTTATTTATTTATTTATTTATTTATTTATTTATTTGACAGACCTAGATCACAAGTAGGCAGAGAGGCAGGCAGAGAGAGAGAGGGAGGAGGAAGCAGGCTCCCTTGCCGAGCAGAGAGCCCGATGTGGGGCTCGATCCCAAGACCCCAAGATCATGACCTGAGCTGAAGGCAGTGGCTTTAACTCACTGAGCCACCCAGGCACCCCTGATGAAAGATTTCTAACAGCTGTACTCTCCCCTCAACCCAACAGTGGCTTCATAGGGTTGATGGTAGGTCAAGCAGATCTTGGGGCTGGGAGAGGAACAATCATCTAATTATGTTTCTGACTTTCAGACCCGAAGTTCAGCTTATTATTGCCCTTACATGATGATGTACCACGACTTGGAGAATTTAGCTACTTATCTGTTCCTTTCTGGCAGTTAGTTACTTCAACACATGTCGAAAGCTCCAGGCTGGAGCTCCGTTCATTCGAAGGTATCCTTGGGTGATTTGCTAATAAGAGTGACAAATAATTACTAGTGCCATACTAAGTAGATTTTCTTAATAAGAACTTCATGTTGAATTTTCAAAGCAGTCCCTTGTGTTCGTATCCCCATTTGACAGATGGAGAAAGTCATTGTGAAGATGGCAGAGCTGTTCAGTGGTTAAGTGGCCTATGTAGTGTAATGGTGGAAAACAGGCCCATGTTGGGAGCTGGGTGCTTACCCACTGCTCTCGACTCCCTCCCCCACCAAGTGCTCAAGTGTGGGAATGCTACTAGAAACAAACAGAAAATACAGGTTGTCTCTGTTTCTCTGGCTTGCAGTCTGATAGGCTTTCCTGAGAGGGAGAAGAAGGCAGGGAGCTGTATCTTAGGCACTGAGCCTCGCCCACCCACATTATCACTGTGGTGAATTGCTATGTTTGATGAACCAGTAGTCAGTTCGAGAACTGTAGCCAGCAGAAAACTGGAGTTTTGTCACATATGGGAGACCCATTGGTGTGTCACACACATAAATACCATTTCTTGCCTGTGTATTGGTGAGAGGAAATGTAAAACGCTGTGAGCTGAAGCATTCATAGTGTAATATTCATATGGTAAGTATAACATATTGGTGCTTATTGATGGAATGTTTATCTTGTTATCTACATGGACCATGTCCTGTATTTGGGTACCTAACCTATATCTGTCTATGGTACCTAACCTGATATCTTCTCAAAATGTATTTGCTTTTAAAATTCCAATTATAGGGGCACCTGGGTGGCTCAGTGGGTTCAAGCCTCTGCCTTTGGCTCGGGTCATGATCTCAGGGTCCTGGGATCAAGCCCCGCATAGGGCTCTCTGCTCAGCAGGGAGCCTGCTTCCTCCTCTCTCTCTGTCTGCCTCTCTGCCTACTTAAGATCTCTGTCCAAAATAAATAAATAAATAAAATAAAATAAAATAAAATTCCAATTATATGAAATATCCCAAATAGGAGAATCCATCAAGAAAGTAGATTAGGGGGCGCCTGGGTGGCTCAGTGGGTTAAGCCTCTGCCTTCAGGTTGGGTCATGATCTCAGGGTCCTGGGATTGAGCCCTGCATCCGGCTCTCTGCTCAGTGGAGAGCCTGCTTCCCCCTCTCTCTGCATGTCTCTCTGCCTGCTTGTGATCTCTCTCTCTGTGTTAAATAAATAAATAAAATATTTTTTTTAAAAAGTAGATTAGTGGTTGCTGTGAACTGGGGGGAGCGGGGGATGACTGTTAATGAGTATGCATGGTCTTTGTTTTGTTTTGGCCTGATGGAAATTACATCAAATAACTTAGTGCTGGGAATTAAAGAGTGGTGATAGTTGCATAGCCTTGTGAATAAAGTAAAATTGTATACCTTTTTAAGAATGTGAATTTTGTGGCATAGGAATTATATCTCAAAAATTGCTTTTGCAACAACCAGAGATAGGTTAAAAAGAGAGGAGGAGAATTTAAGAGAGAGAACAGTGTTTTTGTGGATCTTTTTGGATCCCAATATGAACAAACTATAAAAAGACTTTTTTTTGGAAAATTGGAGAAATTGAAATTAGCAGATGGTTCTAAGGAATTATTGACTTGGTTACATTTGGTGTTTGGCATTGTAGCTGTATAAGAATCTTCTTTAAAAAATTTATTTTATTTCTGTTTTTTTTAATGTTCAATTAGCCAACATATAGTACCTCATTAGAATCTGTCTTTATTTTTAAAGCAATGTGTACTGACATAGGGATAGAATATGACTGGAATTTGGCTGTAAAATACTTCATCAAAGGAAAATAAAACAAAGGATAGATAGAGAAATTGTGGAGAATCTTGATGATTGTTGAATCTTGCCAGTGGGATATGTTGGGGTCTATTATAGTATGCTCTCAACTTTTGTGTATTTTTGAAAATTTACAGTATAAAATTAAAAAATAAAGTATTTGCTACATAATCTTCATTTTTTTCCTCAGCTGTAAAATGTAGTTAATACGAACATTTTAAAGGGATGCCTAGCTGGCTCAGTGGTAGAGCATGCAACTCATAATCTCAGGGTACCTGAGTTCAAGCCCCACATTGGGTGTGGGGCCTACTTAAAACAAACAAACAAAAAACCAAAGTAAAACTATAACATTTTAAAAGTATTTTGAGGATTAGAGGCAATATTATGTAACGTTCATGGACTAACGTATAGTAGGTGTTTCATAAGTGGTGTGGCTGCTTCTGTTGCTCCTTAGGGGCCCAGATATTAAATACTTATTTTTTGTTATTTCTTATTTTTTATTATTGTGTTCAGTTAGCCCATGGAATGGGAGAAGATATTTGCAAATGATATTACCAATAAAGGGATATCCAAGATCTATAAAGAACTTATCAAACTCAACACCCAAAAAATAAATAATCCAGTCAAGAAATGGGCCAAAGACATGAACAGACACTTCTCCAAAGGAGACATACAAATGGCTACTAGATACTAAATATTGGTACCATTGTTTTATCATCAACTTGTCCTCAAAAGATTCAAGGAAATTTACTATATTGAATCTATCATCCTATTTTACCTAAATATACTTGATGGTTTGAATGCTGTCAGGAAAAGCCATCGCTATATATTGTCCCCCTCCCCCCCTCCCTCCTGATTTTATTTGAGAGAGAGCATGAGAGAGCACAAGTGGGGGAGAGGGGCATGGGAAATGGGGGAAGTAGACTGCTGAATAGGGAGCCTGATGTGGGGCTCAGTCCCAGGACCCTTGGATCATGACCTGAGCTGAAGGCAGATGCTTAACCGACTAGCCACCTAGATGGCCCAAGCCATAGCTATAGATTTTTAATCTAGGAAAATACCAAGGCAAACCTTGTATCTTATTTGTGAAGTCTTAAAACAATGATGTGTTGCATTGATTTCTGACACATAAGACACTCCCTGGTCCTGATGCTTTGTGTCCAAACACTATATGGAATCCAAATATTAATTTTCTTTTTAAGCATATGGTGCAGATAGATACATTATTACCATAAGATACATAGTATAGGCAGAACCCTCAAGGTGCACAAAGTGAAATGGGAATATTACAGTAATTTAATTCCAAAAGAAGAACGTGTTCAAGAATATTGGAGGCCTTCTGGAGAAATAATTTCAGGTTTCAGTTCCAGTCAAATATTGTCATGTGGACAGTATGAATCACAGACCTGGTCATGTTTCTCCTTTTTTTCCTTTGCTGCTAGACTGCTCAGAGTCACATTTGTGGTCTGCCCATACCAAGTGCTTAGCACCTAAGGGGCATGTGTTTGGTTTCCCGGGCCTCATCCATGACTTCATCTCGTCTTTGCTGACCATGTTTTCCCTCCACACTGATTTTCTCACATAAAAACAAGCTTGTAAGAAGTCCTAAACATTCACCAGTTACTTTTGTGAACAAGATGAACATAAAATAATATGTTGGGATTACCAATGAACAATATTATTTTTGTGCTGATGACTTAACAGATTTTCTATATGCTGTGGGCATCGCGCAGATTGGTGCACTGAACACAATGTTTTTCTCTAAAGACGCAAAGATGGAGGGTCCAAATAATACAGTTCATCATGATGTAGCCTAGGAAAGACAACTAAGTTGGATACAATTTGTCAGCCTTCTTACACTTTCATATGGTTAATCTGTCACTTTGTTTTACAAGTATTGAAATATGTACCCCTGACTCGAGTGAGTTACCCGAGGGCACGGGCCTTGCCTCATTTGTGTAGCCCCAGTACCAAGCTTAGTGCCTGAAACCTAAGCAGTGTTTACTGAAAGTCTGTTGAGTGAAAGAAAGAAGGGCTGAATGCTGTGTTTGGGAGAAAGTGGAGAAGGAAAAGGAGGCAGAAGAGAGAAGCAGCTCAGTGCAAGAGATGGCCTGGAAGCAGAGGTTTGCTCTTTCTTTCTTTTTTAGATTTTTAAAATTTATTTTGGAGGGAACGAAAGGATGACCACGAGAGCTAGAGGGAGAGAGAAACTCTGTTTGCTAACTGTGGAGCCCAACTCAGGGCTTGATCTCACAACCCTGAGATCATGACCCAAGCCGAAGCCAAGAGTCCCCCGCTCAGCTGAGTGTGCCACCCAGGCGCCCTGTAGTTCTGCTGTTTCTTTGTCCTTTGCATCTTCCTCTGCTTGTTGGTGTAATTTGCTTGTGATAAGTGAAACTAAACATTGCCGCTCAATCCTGGGAGCTCCTTTAAGGTGGGAAGGGTACCTGCTGTAGATTCAGAGGCGTCTGTATGGGCTCTTCTGCCATGAGGCTCTGTCTCCACCTACCCACGGTCAACTGAAAATCCAGTTCTTTGTCTAATTCTAGGGGGAAAATAAACACTTTTTAAAGAGCTTAAATCCCAAAGACTTTCTGGACTAACGGTTTTTGTGATGTCCCTTAGTCCTTTTGTAGGTGACTGTGTATATATATATAAAGTTTACCTGAGCTTCTAGCGTGTCTCAGCGGTTAAAGTAACCTGGGAGAGCTGACTTCGGTCCAGGTGGGGCTACAGAAGCCACAGGAGGAGAGGCTTCCTTGCTGGGTTTTGGGCAGTGTGAGGTGGATTCCAGAGAACTTGTTTATTGGAGTAACTGGACTTCAATTTGAGGGCTCTGTGGGAACATTGAGGCAGGTTTTTAATAGAATGAGGTGACCATATGAGAATAAAAAGCTGGAAATGTTAGTTTGCTCTGACAATTGCAGATGAAAACCCAGAAGCTGGGTAATGATTGGGGTTCTTTCAGTGGATGCTACACCTGTGCAGAGAGAGAAAGCCCTTGATGTCCCCCCTCCATTCCTGAATTTTCAGTGCTCACTAAATGCAGACCCTGTGCTGCATTCCTTTGGCTTTGGGGTCCTGGCTGCTTTCCATAAGCTTAGCGTAAAGGCTGCATTTCAGGAACTTTAGAATTTCAGATGAACTTTCAGTGCATCTGTGTCTGGAGAAGTTATTAGAAAGGGTGCATTTCTTTCAAGCCATTCTTTTTCTCTTTTTCTTTTCCTTTTTTAAAGGATTTTATCTGATAGAGAGGGAGTGAGAGAGCACAAGCAGAGGGAGTGGCAGGCAGAGGGAAAAGCAGGTTCCCTGCTGAGCAAGGAGCGGATGTGGGACTTGATTTGAGGACCCTGGGATCCTGACCCATCCAAGGCAGACACTTCATGGACTGAGCCACCCAGGCTCCCCTCTTTTTGTTTTTCTACTGGAAAAGTTAACATATGTCCAAAAAAATAATATATCTTTATTGGAGCATATGAAGTCAAGTGAAAGACCTTTTGCCTTTCCCACCTGTTAACTAGTCAGTGATGAAACTGAGGTTTAAGAGCATTGATGACAAGCCAGCACCAAGGCCCCCTGGGCTGGTTAGTGAGACACGAGCACCGATTTCCAACCAATCACAAGTCCTTGGAATTAGTTCCTGTTACACCAGGGACCGGGAATTGGTTTGTGGAAGTGAAACTTGCAATTAGGTAAATAGCTCTTTCCAAAAGGCTTCATCCTGTGACTTCACAGGGGATTTTCTTAGAGGAGAAGGACTTACTAGTTCCTAAATGTGTGTCTGCTCAGTGATTAAGTGGAAGTGGTTAGTCAAGAATTCTGGACTTTTAGATGATTAATTTAGATGATTAATGGTGATGGGTGTAGATTCCATGAATGTGTAATCCAGTCCTGAAATGTTAGTGGTGCCACACCTGAGCCTGGTTAGAAAGTTGGCCTGTGGCTTTGCCTGCATAATGGTGCGATCTGTGATTTTTTGGGGGGTGATTTGGCATGGCTTGACCTTGCCCTCTAATGCTGGTGGTTGTGTTGCATTATAGCTTTAAAGAGAGATGGGGGTCTCCCCCTTCCTTCACTTGCGTGGAATGATACGGGAGAAGGAGGAGGTTAAAAACAACAAAAACAAAGGTGAGAGTGAAGAGGTGGCAGGAAATTATACCCACTTAGAGTCAGCTTCCTGTGTTAAGCAGTTCAGGGAGGTTGGATTTCAGCCCTCAAGGCTTGGCAGGCAGCCTGATCAGGAAAGGGGAAGGCCCCTGCTGTCACTCAGCCAGAGCTGAGTCAGGCCAGTGGCCTGGAGATACTCCGTGCCCGGGAGAGTTGCTTTCTTGTCTTTTTCAACACAACTGACCTGTGTTGTTTGAATGTATTTAATCATTAAGAATACAATTATTTCTTAAACCCTTCGCTTGTATTTCCCAATACTATTTCTTTCAGAAGACAAGAAAGTTACTTACTGAATAACCTGTATCTGTAGTTAAGCCCATTTGTGGCTGGAAAAAAATATCTTAAAAAATTAAAGAGCAACATATTGCTGAGGTTTTTTTCCTCCCCCCCCCCTTTTTTTTTAAACGTTCTTGTTGTAAGCCAGCTAGAGCTCTACCCTTCCAGGTAGCCAAATATTAGTAGATATTGTGGACCATCAGATTCTAGGTGGTAAGGGCTTGTCCTCCGAGTGAGGGGTAACAGAGGAGTAGCAGCTGTGGGCAAAACCAGGTGATGGGTGATTGGCGTATTGGTGGCTGCGTGGTAGTTTCTTGAGGGTCATAGAGATGCCAGGGAGGAAGTAAGGGAAGGATAATGATATAGCAGGAGCCTTCTCCTTGCTCTACTGCCTCTGCCCTTGTTTTCAGACTCCAGACTTCATTGCCCTCAGTCCCCATCCACAAGTTCCAGGCTTTGATTCTACATTTAGCCACACAAACTTTATTGTGGCTTTACCAGCTGTTGGGTTAGCAGACAGCCATTCCTCTACCCCCTTCCCCTTATTCAGTTTTCTGCCTAGCTGACATTTTTACTATATTTAATATTGTTTGACCTTAAAATTGTTTGAATTTTTACCATATTTCCCTAACTGGTATGTTGAAATGCTATCTAATTTTAAATCATCACTAGGTTTTATGATCTGTGTAATTCTTTTAAAGTTCTCTTCCAAACCTTTAGTTGTCTTTTATCATTTTAATACGTGGCCTTCCTCCTCTATGTAATCTTTCTTTTGGCTCTGGATTAGCCAGATTTTTTGTTTGGTATTTTGTAGTTTTATCTAGTTAGAAAATTCAGTGTGTATCTTATAAAAAAGAGTTTCTCTTATAGTTAATAAAGTCCTCACAATTAAAATGAATAATAATTCCTTTATACCATCTGTTGCCCTGTTCATATTTCCCAATTTTCTAGAATGTTCTTTCCACCTGGTTTGTTCACATGAGAATCTAGTCTAGTACCAATCACACATTGCATCTGGCTATTAGGTTCTTTAATTCTCCTTGAATCTAGAACAGACTTTTACTCATGATGCTTATATAGTGAGGAAACTAGGCAGGCGGTCTTGCAGAGTGTTTGGTTTTCTGCATTTACCTGATTATTTCCTAGAGATGTCTGAGCTCTCCTGAATTTTTTTGTTAACTAGAAATTAGATGTAAAAGCATGATAGATTGATGTTGAATATCTTTTTCTAGAATATCACAGGAGACATGTGATGTCTGATGTCTCACTATTAGATAACATTGGTCAGTAGTGTAATTGTGTTTTTTCCCTTAAGCCAAAAGGGATCCGTGGCATCTTCCTTCGGCACTGTTTGTCTCATTACTT
Source organism: Taxidea taxus jeffersonii (assembly GCA_003697995.1). NCBI lineage: Eukaryota > Metazoa > Chordata > Mammalia > Carnivora > Mustelidae > Taxidea > Taxidea taxus. The sequence goes on along the minus strand of ML112006.1, from coordinate 125,136 downwards.
ACCAGCCTTGCGCCTGGTGGGTTTAAAACCAATTGATAACCTTCTGCTGAATCAGTTTCTGGAGGAGTTGCACAGAGACAATTTTGTAACCGCATTTCCCTTCTACGTTTAGCCAGTAACTAGAACTTTGAGCTGGGTCTTGGGTCTTGGTTTACTCTGGAATATAATTATTCCTAGAATTCTTTCTCTCTCTTTGCCATTTTTGAGAGTACAGATTGAGATTTTTTTTTTAAAGATTTTACTTATTTATTTGACAGAGATCACAAGTAGGCAGCGAGGCAGGCAGAGGGAGAGGGGGAAGCAGGTTCCCTGCCTAGCAGAGAGCTCAATGCGATGCGGGGCTTGATCCTGGGACTCTGGGATCATGACCTGAGCTGAAGGCAGACACTTAACCCACTGAGCCACCCAGGCATCCCTGAAACTGTTTCTGGCATACAGCTTCAGCTTTGCTCTGAGGTGGTCCCCAATCAGAGGAAGAAGGAACGTGCAGGTGCACACACATATACCTGGGAGGTTTCCTGAACCAGGCTGGGAAGTAGCCTGAGTCACATGCAGTCTTACTTTGCAGGCTGCGCCTTGCAAGGAGAACATGAAGTGTAACCTAGCTGAATATACACAAAGAGAAAAAAAACATGCCTTGTAAACGCTGGTCTCTGCATGACGATCAATTTTGGTAGTCCGATAGTTTCATAGTCCGATAGTTTTAGGTTGTAGTTAGTATTAAAACTTGCTTTTATATATGTATTCATTACTTTATTCATTGAAAAGCATTTAGTAGTACAGACAGGGGGAAGCAAAGAGAAGATTGAGAGAGTATGGATCTGCGTTTTCCCAAAATAGGTACCTCATGTAATAACCTCGGGTCTGGAAAATCGTTTGAATCCAATGGCCCCTGGTACCAATTTATTTGTTTTGAGTTCCAGTAGTGTGCCTGGCAGGAACTGGCTATAGGGCATGTATTTTTGCCAGCTGTAAACAAACATTTTATCTTTGGGCTATCTTCAGTTTGAGATTTTAAAGGGATGGTCTTCCTTTTCTCAGAGTCTCCAAATCAGAGGAAAGACACTGAGTCAGTTGCTGTTAAAAAGAAAGCAAATTTCTTCGTTTCCCTCCTGAAATCGAAGTTTCCCTTCCACTAAGATCCACTCTGGCTCTCTGATTCCTTGATTCTGAAACACTGGAGAAGCAATCAGAGGATCAGATGCCAGCTCTCTCTGTGTTGAGCTATCTCACATTTCATGTCTCTGGAGTTGTGGAAAATTGCGCCCGAACCTAGGAGGGGGTGTACCTCTTTACACTACCAGAGGTTCTCTTTGTCAGATGGTTTTTGTAGTAGGGAAAAAAGCTGCTGGCCTATCCCATGGGGATTGAGAGGGGGGCAGGAAATGGGGAGAAGGTAGACTAAAGAAGGGGTGAGTTACTTCTTTTTAAACTAATCCTTTTTGGCAGCTTCATACAAGTGCTCTCTCAGAAGTGCTGTTTGACATCCACGGCCCAAATAAGAAACTCAGGGTTCAGACTGATTTCAAGCTTCCAGGTTCTCTTCCACCAAAATGAACATCTTATGACCTGCCTTCTTGCCTGGTAATACAATGGAATTGTAGATTTCCCCTGCTACCTCCCAACCCACCCCCCCTTAAAATTACTTAGTTGCCTGAGTTGTCTTAGACAACTCCATTGTGTTGTGTGAAGTAAACTGTATTGTATGAGTACCTTTTGTAGACTGGGGAATGCTATTATAAGAAACTAAACTTCATAGAGCCAATTTAAAGATGCATATAGATAGATTGAAGGTGACCTTTGATGCCGTCTTTTAGAAAATGATTTAAGTGACTTACCAAAGTGTATTAGTCAAGAATTTCTACTCGGTAACACAAATACAACTGAACATTTGACTCATAATTTTTGCTGTGGAGGTCTGTGTGTTTAACTTTCACACACAAAAAAAGTCAGACAGCTTCTTGGAAGTTACCTAACAAGTGGTCGAGCTGACATTAAAAAAATTGTGAAAATTTCTGTGTTCTAAGAAGTACCCTAAGGGTTTGGAAAAGTTTTTTGTTTTTGAAAAAAGTGCCAGGGTGACCTGGATTATAGTATGATTGTGGCTCTTTTTATCAGTCCATTCATTCATTCATTAAATGAGTGAGTGAGAACACACTGGGAAGAGTGATGTACTAGGTTCTAGGACCATAGTGTTTCAGAAAACACAGTGCTGAGTCTTTTTTTAAAAAAGGAGATTGGGGCACCTAGGTGGCTCAGTGGGTTAAGCCTCTGCCTTCAGCTCAGGTCATGATCCCAGCATCCTGGGATCGAGCCCCGCATCAGGCTCTCTGCTCTGCGGGAAGCCTGTTTCCCACCCCTTCCTCTGCCTGCCTCTCTGCCTACCTGTGATCTCTGTCAAAGAAATAAATAAAATCTTAAAAAAAAAAAAGATTGAAGAAAAAAAATGTCATCTTAAAAGTGAATTCTGGAAAGACTGAGTGTATAGCAAAGACCTCTCGGACCGTATACTAGCCTCAACTCATCTGTAGCATTCATGGCAGATCTTGAACTTTCACTTAAGTGTTTTAAAAGAACTTATTTTTTTTAAGTCATTGGGGGAATTAAGGTATCTCTTGGGTCTTTATCTCTGTGATAGCAGTAAAACAGCATTTGGATGATTTCACTGAAAAGCAGAAATATAAATTGGTTTGATTTCTCATTAGACTGTAGGTGTTGGGAGTGCAGGGAGATAAGGAAAAAAATGAATTAGAATTATGATTCAGGTTTTATAAGGAAAGGAGAGCTGGGTTCAGGGGCAGAGACTGCATGTATTCTATATCCACATGGTGGTCTAGACCACCAGCAGCATCTTTGGGTTCTAGAAATACCATCATTATGTTATGCAGATGCTGGTTATCCTGAAAGCTGGTACCAGTTCTCTTCACAAGAACTTTGACACAACCACTTGACTATTGATGTATGTGCTCATTGTTTCAGATATAACTTCTCAAGTCCCACTTAAAACTCTGTGGAGTGAACACTTGTCATAGACTGGCTACTGTGTCTCTGTATCCCTGTCACACCCAGCAATGATCAATTTCAAAGGACCTGCTTCCGCTTCCTACTTAGCCCAGTGTGGTCAGGTCTTGTCAGAGCTTCATCTAATGATAAATTTTGACCATGTGATCACAGGTTGAAACTGTTATTGGCTTAATCTTGTGATCTGAGGATGCAAATAAAGACATGATGTTGATTATAGAAGGGTGTGTGTGTGTTTGTGTATATGTGTGTGTGTTTGTGTGTGTTACACTAAAACTGAAAATTATGGAAGATCTGAGGACAAACCATAAAATAGCCAATATAGGGGCACCTGGGTGGCTCAGTGGGTTAAAGCCTCTGTCTTTGGCTCGGGTCATGATCCCTGGGTCCTGGGATCGAGCCCCGCATCAGGCTCTCTGCTCAGCGGGGAGCCTGCTTCCTCCTCTCTCTCTCTGCCTGCCTCTCTGCCTACTTGTGATCTCTGTCTGTCAAATAAATAAATAAAATATTTTAAAAAATAGCCAATGTAAGCTTGGTTTTAAGATTCAGTTTTCAGGGACGCCTGGGTGGCTCATTTGGTTAAGTGGCTGCCTTCAGCTCAGGTCATGATCCCAGTGTCCTAGGATTGAGTCCCACATCGGGCTCCTTGCTCGGCAGGGAGCCTGCTTCTCCCTCTGCCTCTGCCTGCCTCTCTGTCTGCCTGTGCTTGCTCCCTCTTTCTCTAACAAATAAATAAATAAATAATTAAAAAAAAAAAAGATTCCGTTTTCAGGTTGGTAGCACACATTTTTTTTTTTGTTTTGTTTTGACATCTTAAAAGGTAAATACTGTGTTTAGGAAACTGGGATATATGTTGGGTGTGGGGAGATAGGGAGGGCTGGATGAAGATGGTGGATTGATCAAATCTCATGAAATGACAGTAAAGATAGAGTAATGGTTTGAAGTATGGAGGTACATTTAGAGCTGGGTGAAAAAACTGACACAAATTGCAGAATTTTTAATTCTTTATGAATAATTTATGACATAAATGTTTTGGAAATAATGAAACTAAGAGGTTTACAGGAAGCCCGTGGAATGCTTTATTTCTTCCAAAAATGTTGGCAGATGAAGTTGGCTACATATTTGGCTTGTGATTTCTTTCTAATTTGGGCAAGTGGAACAAACAAAATATCACAAATTTTTTAAGAAGAGCTCGGTATCAAATAAAATGAATTTAAAGAAATTACTTTGAGATACTGTTTTTTGATCTTCTTTACTGAGGTATGATTTACATATAGTAAAGTTTACCAATTGTGTTTTCTAAAGTGGTTCTACCATTTTGCATTCCCTCCAACAATGTAATAGAGTTCCAGTTCTTCCAAATTCTTTACAAACACTTGGTATTGTCAGTCTCATTAATTCCACTCATTTTTATGGATATGTAGTGGTATCTCTCTTTGGTTTTAATTTGCATTTCCCTGATGACATTGAGCATCTTTTTATATGCTTGTTTGTTATACGCTTGTTTGTTAATTGTGTATTTTTATTGAAGGATCTGTTCAAATCTTTTTTTTTTTTTTTAAAGATTTTACTTTATTTAACACAGAGAGATCGAGATCACAAGTAGGCAGAGAGGCAGGCAGAGAGAGAGGAGGAAGCAGGCTCCCCGCTGAGCAGAGAGCCCGATGCGGGGCTCGATCCCAGGACCCTGGGATCATGACCTGAGCTGAAGGCAGAGGCTTTAACCCACTGAGCCACCCAGGGGCCCCCAAATCTTTAGCCTATTTTTAAAAGTTGGATTGTTATACTATTGAACTGTATTGTTTTAAAAATGTATATTTTGGATACAATTCTTTATCAGATGTGTATCTTGCAAATATTCTCAAGTTTGTTTCCTGACAATTTTCATAGTCATAAAGTATTTTTTGAAGATGAAAAAGTTTCCTGATGAAGTTGGATTTAGATATCTTTTATTTTTTTAAGTGGTTCAAGTATTTTGTGGCTTGTCTAAGGAACCTTGTCCAAACTCAGGTCACGAAGGTTATCTTTTTCATGTTTTCTTCTAGAAATTTTCAGAGTTTGGTTGTATGTTATGTGTGTGATTTATTTTGAGTGAATTTTGGTACATGGGATAAGTTAAGGCTGCAGATTCACTGTCTCCCCCCACCCCACCATATGCATATCCATTAGTATCATTTGTTGAATAGACTTCTTTATTCATGAATTGCCTTGGTATCTTTGAAAAACCAACTGGCTTATGTGTATGGTTCTATTTTTGTACTCCCTGTTTTGTTCCACTGTTCTTTATTTCTACCTGTTGTCAGTATGGCAGTTTTGATTACTGCTGTGAATTCTCTAACTTTGTTTTTTGGAAAATTATTTTGGCTACTGTAATTCTTTTGCATTTTTATATAAATTTTAACAATCAACTTGTGAGTTCGTTCCTAAGGAAAACCCTCCAGGATTTTGACTGAAGTTGTGTTGACTTTGTAGATGAATGTCAAGAGAGCAAACATCTTTTTTTTTTTTTAAAGATTTTATTTATTTATTTGACAGACAGAGATCATAAGTAGGCAGAGAGGCAGGCAGAGAGAGGAGGAAGCAGGCTCCCTGCGGAGCAGAGAGCCCGATGCGGGGCTCCATCCCAGGACCCTGGGATCATGACCTGAGCCAAAGGCAGAGGCTTTAACCCACTGAAGCCACCCAGGCGCCCCAGGAGCAATAATCTTAATAGCATCAATTCTTCTGAATGATGACCAGAGCATTGCTATCACAGAAATATTTTGAAGTTTTCAGTGTACAGGTCTTGCATGCATTTTCTTAGATTATCCCTAAGTATATCATGATCTTCAATGCTATCTTAAGTGATACATTTAGAAAGTAAGTTTACTGGTTTTTCCTGGAGAAGTGTTGTTTTTAAACAATCTCCTACTGCTTCATTGACACCCATATGTAAGAAGGTGGCTTCTAGTATGTTGCTGCATTTTCAAAACCAAGTTCCATAATTGAACACTATCTTAAAGGCTTCTTACTGTAAATAGTAGTCATGGGTAAATGTTGAAGTTTAGTATTCTGAGCTTGATTCTTAGGTTTAAGTCTCTGCCTAAGGTAAATGAAAGCAGGTGGTAAGGGTATGATTAAGACCTAATGACTTTACTCCTGATTTCCAGCCTTTAAGTACTGTTGATAAGGATGCTTTCCTTGCATGTGTCAAACACACGTTGACTTCAGTGGAAGGCAACTTCCTTCTCCACCTCTTTCAGTGCCACCTACTTTGAGGGTTTCCTGCCATAAGTTCTACCCTTTGCAAATATTACAATTCATTCACTGCCGGAAGCACCCCTTGAGATTCTCAGGATCCTGTAACTCTGTAACCATGTGGTTGCACACTGTTGGAATTGGGACACATGAAATTTCAGAGAATCTAGTTGGTATAACTATAGGCAGAAATCTGTAACATAAGTTTGCAATTCTTACATAAAGAAGATGTGGTATATAAATAAAATTAAATATTACTCAGCCAAAAAAAAGAATGAAATCTTGCCATTTGCAATGACATGGATGGAGCTACAATGTATTATGCTAAACAAAATCAGAGAAAAACAGATACCGTAGGATTTCACTCATATATAGAATTTAAGAAACAAAACAGGCGCCTGGGTGGCTCAGTCTATTAAGTGTCTGCCTTTGGCTCAGGTCATGATCCCATGGGATTGAGCCTCATGTCAGGCTCCCTGCTCAGCTCTCCCGCTCTCCCTGCTTGTGGTCTTGTCCTCTCTCTGTCAAATAAATAAATAAAATCTCAAAAAAAAAAAAAGCGAAGAGGGAGAAAAAAAGAGCGAGGCAAACCAAGAAATAGACTCTTAACTGTAAAGAACACTGATGGTTACCAGAGGGGAGGTGGGTAGGGGATGGGTGAAATAGGTGATGGGGATTAAGGAGGAATCACTAAATTGTACACCTGAAACCTGAAACTAATATTACACTGTACGCTAACTAACTGGAATTCAAATAAAAACTTTAAAAATATTTTTAAAAATAGTAATTAAAAAGTTTGCCATTCTTTCAAATTTTTGAGTGATTGAAAAATACTAGTACTCTTATCTAAATCTTGAAATGCCTAATGGTTTCTGCAAGACATCAAAGGCTGCTGCTGCTTCCCCCCAATCAGGATCAGGACTTTGTTATTTGTTTTTCTTTTCCTCCCCCATGTTTTATTTGTATGATACATGGTTAACTCTGGAGACTTTTAAAAGCTTTTCAGTATGTTAATCTTGTTTGGGAAGGCATCCTTAAGTAAGGTTTCTGGAATATGTAGTATGTGGGGGGAAAAAGGTTTTCATATTCTCTTTTTCAGAGGAAGAAACAGTGAGGCTTGTTTGTACCTCTTGCATTTTTTAGAGGAAGAGTCCTCCCCAGGGGTTTTGTAAAATTTTCATGAAATTGTGGATTGTAATTATAGTTTTATAATGTAAGGCTGTATCTTTAAGTATAACTGAAAATATTTTGAAGTCTTTGCCTAACAGCAATATGCACGTTCTCTTTGTAGACCGAGAGGGATTTAGGTATCCAAAGTAGGAATTGCACTCTAAAGCAGTGATTAATTAGTGTTAGTGTACAGAAGGACCTACTTGGGGAATTTAAGAAAATGTATATTTTTGAGTGTTTGGTGAATTGAGTCAGGAGAATATTTGCAATTTAACAAGCATCTTCAATTGCTGTAGATGCTGTTCTTTTGTAGTATATATTTTAAGAAATGCCAGGCTAAAAGAAGGGAAAGCTTTGGCTCATGAGGGGAGAGAATGATGATTTGAAGATGGTATTAAAGGCTTTCCAGTATAAATCCAGCCTTCCGTCACTCTACCCAGTCCTTAGATTGTCAATAGCAACAACAACCCTACTTACTGAACATTGCTACATGTCAAGCACAGTCGTGGTTCAGTCTTTGCTTAGGACAACATGCGATAATAAACTTTATTAAAAGCGTGACCTTCTTTCCTGACAAATTCAATTAAAACCATTTTTAAGTTGGGAAAAATGATGAACTGTGATAGGATTAAATAAACCCAATTAATATTATATATTTGGGAGAGACTTTTGGGATGTTTTGTTGAGGAAAGACCTGTTGAACTACAAGAAACTTTTACTAGTCTAAATAAAGGAAATTATTTGGACAAGTGTCATCAAAAGTTATTTTCAGTCTGAGAGCTGTAATGGAACACTTGGAAAGTTGTCCTCTCCGACCAGGAAAATGATTTAATATTCAGAGCTGAAGAATGCTTCAAGACTCTCCAAGAAACTATGGCTGTGGAATGAATCTGACATGCTGATTTTTCAAGTCTAGTCTAGCACAGAAATGGCCAGCTTTTAAAGTTGGGGATGGAGAAGGGAGAGTTACACTGTATTCATTGTATGTTCCTCCATTGTTCAGAACCCCTTATTAACTTCCTGTTGTCTTTCTTATACCTATTAGCTTATTATTTATAGCCACCACTTTCTGTTCCAAGGTACCCATTAGATTCTTATGCCATTGTCTTTCTTAAAATGTATTACTGGAACCCAGCTAAACTCATTGAAGTTAGTAGCACATTCCCCATGCTTCTCTACCTTTGTTCCCATGTTCCCCATCTGGAAAACTCCTCTGTCTCCTGCCCCTCACTCCCACCCAGGATATCTGTACACTGCCTGCCCTTTAAAACTCAATTCAAAAACCACTTTCTCCAGGGAAGTTTCTTTGATCTTCTCTGTTGGAAAGAATCTTACCTTTCTTTGAACTTCCAGAGGATCACATATGGCTCTTATCTTACTCAGCATTGTATTACAGTGATGTCTGTTGGGTCTCACAGATCAGATTTAATGCTTTAGAATGAATTTGTTTCATTTTGTGCCTTTTTTATGCAGTGTCTTGCCTAATATGTTCTGGATGAATGAAATAATAAAATGTTCAAAAAATTATTTTTAACCTTAGTATTTTTCAGGTTAGTGTCTGGAAATAGAGACTCACTTGTGACAGCAAGATTTAAGGTGTTCAGAGGCAGGGGCTTACTTAGCAGGGGCTTACTTAGCATCCAGTAATAGCTACAAGGACCCTCTTGGTCATAGCGCAGCTGGTATTCACTGGCTCTGGTAGTGGTTAGACCAAATTGGACTCTCATCTAAATTTGCTTTCTTGGCCATCTATTATTTTAAGTAGCTAGAGTCTTAATAGTTTTTCCTCATTTGCTCTACATTGTCCTCTTTCCTCATACCCATACTTTCTGTAGGTGGGAGAGCCTGACAGCCTTTCTGAAGTTCCAGAATTTGTTTTTGCCTTTTTAGGGGGGAACATGAAATATGCATTTCCTAGGCGACTCTGGTACTCCCAATTTCTTGGGGAGTCTAGATCTATTTGTGTAGATGTTTTTATTTGTATAAGTTGTTGGCCCTTTGAGAGCTGAGACGTTATGACTACCTTAGTCTCTCTTGCTTAGGAGCCTTGGTGCTCTCCCCCACCCCTCCGTCCTCTCTGCCCCTTCCCCCACATACCTACATGCACTATTTCTTGGCCTCTGCTGAACTATGTAACTCATTTCTGTCTATATATAATATTCACGTGGTATTTTATTTTTGTATGCTATTCTCCCTGTGCACTTGTGTTAGCATTATCCCTTTTAGAGGGTAAACCCCTTGAGGACTTGGGTTATTCCTGTCAGCGGAGCTCTGAAGAGCATTTAGCACCAAGCTAATGCTGCAAATTAGTACGCGCTAATGGCAACGGTACTGGTTGTAATTATGGCTCACTTAGAGACTACAGTTTGCTGACTCAGCCTTGGGGAATGAAGCCCAACTATTTGCAGCTTCTGGGAAGAAAAATCAAGTGTAGCGAGCTTATGTGCACAAGAGCAAAGTCCTTAGAATTTTCACTATCTAAAAATGATTGCAGGGGCGGAATAATAAAACATTAATAATGGCATAATGATGGGGACATCTAATCCATCCCTAAGGGTGTTTCAGCAATTTTGGTAGCCCTGCTGATACACTACTGAACTAGCGCCAATGACCCTGTGACAGTCCCCAGCAGGGGGAGAAACCCAGCAGTCAGTGCGTCCCTCCATGAACCATTCATTTCCCAGAGATTTCCTGGATGTTCAGGTGTCTCACTATAATTTCAGAATTTTAAGAATTTAACTCAGAATATTAAGGTATAAGATAAAGCCTGAAATTCTGTTTGATTTTGGAGCTCCTTCTCCAAATACAGTTTATGGAGCGGAAATGCTTGTAACATGCTTGTCCTGAGCCCAGCTTACACCAAATTAACCTCCAGTAATTTCTCATGTAATTACACACATGGATTGAGAGCATTCAAAGGATCAGAAATGTTTTTGCTGGATGAGTGGAGTGCCCAATTCCCAATCTTTATGTGGAAAGGCATTCAGTGACCAACTTTATTAGATTTAGGTGGGGGAAGGAGGGCATGGAAGAAGGCTCCAAAGGAACAGTTGAATTGCTTAGAACCTAAGGCTGCCTGCCTCTCTGCTGAGAAAGTCCATGTTGCAGCACAGCTGATGAGTTCATGAGTTAACTTACTGAGTTAACCCAGTATATCGCTGTCCCAGCCGCTTCATTGAGTTCCTTTAAAAATGGCTTGGTTTTCCAACTTGGGCTTCAGTAGACTTGAACCCTTGTCGTTAGTGGAATCCAGTAAATGCTTTGTCTTTTCCTTATCAGCAGGACAGGCCTCTGTGTGGCAGGGTAACCTTCCTGAGCAAAGGGAGGGGTGAGCCTCGCTAGCCTAAGCCTTAGTAGATTGAGGTAGTGAAAAGTGTGTCATTATGGAGGTCACTAGGCAGTTACAGAGCCAGGAGAGAGACCAGCCAGGCTTATCAGCAAATGTCCTTTAGCTATGACATGAGTTTGGCTAATTTATGTTGAGCACATATGTATGCCCTGGACAGCACTGACAATCTGCTTGCTTTTAAACTTGAAAAACTTACCCCTAATTTATGAGCACTGTGACTTGTCTATGACATCTAGAAGAAGTTTAATTCCTTGAATGTTATTAAGGACTGCGTGCCAAGTGTTCCTCTCTATGTATCAGAACTCAAAGAAAGAGAGAACTTGTTTCTACCCTTTTAAGAGCTTTTATTCTATCAGAAGCAATATGAACACACTTATTATGGTGTCGTAGAAAGAACAAGGTTCAGAGAGTCAGAAAGCTTGAGTCTGAATCTTTGATCTGATGTGTGTGTGTATCGGATTTAAGGCAAATCATTTCATCTCTGAACTTGATTTCCCCCATCTATAAAATGGAGGTGATATCTACTTGCCCGGGAGAGGCTTGAGTGAGCTGAGAGGTCTAGAGAATACAGTAAACTATAAAGTGCCACTCAAAGATAAGTGAATGATGCTTGAAAAACAAAAAGTGCTGTCCAGGTGGAAAGGTGATTGTATTCTTGGGCTGGCCTTAATGAAGTCATTATTTAACAGTGAGAAGAAACTTTCAGATCATTACTAGAGAAATTAACTGCTAAGTGTCTAATTCATTAAAATGAAATACTGGCAATTGACATAGCAGCTTAATGAAGATTCTCTGATTATCAGTTGGGAGGGTGACCTGGTCACTTCATTGATCCCTTACATTTACCTCATGTCTCCCTCCATAAGTTGTGCTCTCCGTCTAAGAGGAAGACCTTTCCTGATAGAGGAATACCTTTCTTCCATGAGGGGCTTATGGTGGCTGCACTCCCTTGCCGAAGTCTCAAAAGAAGCTCTCAGGGTCCTTGTGGAGGCGAGGTCCTTATGTAGGGTAGTCAAGCTTCCACGACTACATACACATCCAGATGAGGTGCTGCATGTGGTAGTTGCCTTTCTTTGAGAGAAAAGAGTCTGTGATCCTACATTTGTTCCCTCCCATACCTAACCCAGTGCAGTTTATGGCCTAGTGTCCTGAATATGAAGAAATAACTTGGGATTCTTTGCTTTGAATGTTTATGGAGAAGGATTAAAAACCCCAGAGCGATTGTCATTTCCATCCAGAAACATGTCGTGAGGAAAGTTTGATCACACAAAGAGATAGATGGCACGGGCGCCTGGGGGGCTCAGTCAGTTAAGCATCTCCCTTCAGTTCAGATCATGATCCCAGGGTTTTGGAATTGAGTCCCGCATCAGGCTTCCCACTTGGTGGGGTCTGCTTCTCCCTCTGTCCCTCCTCCCCAACTCATGCTTGCTTGCTTGCTCTCTCTCTCTCTCTCTCCCCCTCTTGGAAAAATAAATCTTTAAAAAAATTAAAGAGAGATAAATGCCAAGAGGGCAGGGTGATGGGATGCTGAATGATGAGAGGTTTAGAAGAAATTTGTATGTCAAAAGTTCTTCCAAATGATATAAATTCACATTGACAAGTCACCGTATTTTTTAGAGTGTATTTTTTATCCCTAAGAATAATTCTTCTGTATAATGGGACTCAAGTTGAGGACTTCATTTAATTAAGCTACTCACATCAGTGATGTTGAGCAAGCACGTAACTAGTTATGAGCACAGCCCGTGGGATCTAGCAGATCGGGAAGTGAGGATAATGGAAAACTGTCATCCAAGGCATTTACGAGTTTCAGTGCAAAGTCTAAAATTCTAACAGAGAAGAAGAAATTGTTAATTTAAATAAATATGCCAGTAATCCTTCCAAAGTCCTTCAAAGTAAATGTGTTTTGGCAAGGTGCTGACATTCTCCAGTGTATTCTCCCAAATGTTTCTGTTGTCCAAATGGCTGTATTGAAGACACAGAAAGAAAAGTTTTGGTGAGCCAGATGCTGAATTTATAAACAGTAGCTCCTTTTGAGATTAGATGAACAGCCCCGAGTTTTAGGGAAGTGATTGGATCTTTTGTATTCTTTCTCCATACCAGATTTATTTAAAGCCCTGGATGTAAGCTGAGTTTTCTGAGTAGTAGATATAACGTAGACTTACTGTGTTGTGAAGCGTCAGGCTTCTTCACTATCTGTTTTTTTGAAATATGTTAGTATATTATTCAGACAAGTGAAAAATGTGACGAAAACAACAGCACATTTTTGTAAGCACATTTGAAAAAGTATGTGTGAATTGTAGGCTTCGTCCATAATTTTAGGGGAATAGTTAGAAGGAAATACTTAGAGGACCAATGAATGTGTATATTTGAAAAAGCCCCCTGGGTCATGACAATCTTGAGTAGGAAATGGAGAAAGATGCATTTGTTGATGGTCAAAAATGGGATTCACTAATTGTTTGAATGCCAACATGTTATATATACTAGTCAACCGGATTCCATTATTTTACTTAATTTTTTTTGAGGTGGGAACATGTGAGTGGGAAGGGACAGTGGGAGAATGAGACAGAATCTTCAGCTCCAGAGTGGAGCCTGTTATGGGGCTCGATCTCACAACCCTGAGATTGTGACCTGAGCCAAAACAAGTTAGACACTCAACCAGCAGAGCCACTCGGGTGCCCCCAGATTTCGTTATTGTAATAAATACAGTTCTTCTGTTGTGAAGACATTGCCTTAACAGTAATCACTAGGTGTCTTTCAGCAACCGTCCACAGATTTAAATTTGGGTCCTCAAATAACTCCTGTATTAGCCAGAGTTCAAATTCACTGAGTTTCATGTGTGAGGGACCTTTACGAGGTAGGTGTTTGCAGTCATAGAAGGGAGCACAGTTTGAGTTGTCCCTGGTCGTAGGAATTTTAAATATAGTTAATAGGATTATGCTTTTAAAAAGTATAAGTTTTCTTGATATTCTAACATCTCTGGCATTACTTATTGTCATACACAAGGTTGGAAATAATAACTGGCTTCTAGATAGCTTATCAGTTCGGGGTTTTTTTTTGGAGTTTTTTGTGATTATTTTAGCCTTCAGCTGGGATATTGCTAAAGCACTATGGCAGTTGGATCCTGTCTGGTTCCTTAGTGAAGTCATGGTGATTCAAAATAAAAGTGGGGGGAAGGCTTTATACATAGACCATTTGATAGCATTAGGAATGTCAAACATTTATGAATTGTTATTTAGAAATTGCTTGCAAAATTTGGGGGAATAATTAGAAATAATATGCTGGGGCATGTGGGTGGCTCAGTCAGTTAAGGGTCTGCCTTTGGCTGAGGTCACAATCCCAGGGTCCTGGGATCAGCCCTGCCTTGGTCTCCTTGCTCAGCAGGAAACCTGCTTCTTCTTCTCTCTTCCCCGATCATGCTCATGTTTCTCTTTTATCTCAAATAAATAATTGAAATCTTAAAAAAATTAGAAATAATATGTTAATTTTTTGGTTAATAGCTCCGTTGAGATTCAGTTTTTATACTTTGAAATTCCTCATCATTTTTAAATGGAAAATATGGACAAGTGTCTTACTATAAGTCCCTTAATTATTAAAGCATTTTAAACAGCAAAACATGTTTTCTCTAGTAAGATGATCTTTTTTATAATAATGAGATGATTTTTCAGCCTTTCTAAAGCTGTAAGCAAGCAAGACTTGAGTGGACCAGGAAGGATGTTGTGGTTCCCTGTTGGAGAAATACAAGTTTGTAGAGGATGAACACATACTTGAACATGTTGGCTAGTTGTCAGTGTTGCAAAATACTCCCAAACTCCCTTGTGGCATAAGCAATAATCAGGTTAGAAAGAATTAGTAGAAAAGCATCTTTTTAGGTTGTAGGTAGAAGAGACCCTAAGAATGGTTTTGATTTCATGACGAATCTCAGTTTTTCCTTTTAGAGCAGATTCATTTAAACTTGGATGTGTGTGGAAAGGTAGCATAGGTCCGGAAAAAGTTGTGAGACCTAAGAAGAGCATCCTACGTAGGATAAAGCCAGTGCCTGTGTGACTACTACATGATGAAGAAATAGAACCTTGGAGCTTCTTGGGATCACTGGACATTTTCCTTCCCCCACCTCAGTCCCCTGTCATTTTAATGCTAATCCTCTCTTTCCCCACTCCCTAGATATGTATGTGTGTATCAGCAAATAAAACAGCTTATATATGTGTCCCTACCATTAAAGTTTAATTTTGCCCATCCTGTGAATGCATAGAAATGAAATCACATTCTTTTTGGCTCAACATCAGGTTTATAAGATCTGTCCATATGGGAGCATGTAGTACAGTTTGTTGGCTTTCTTCGGAATATGGTATACCATTGTATGAACATAATCCGAGCCCTTAGCCATTTTACTGTTTGTGGGCATGTACCCAGTTTTTTACTACTGCTTCTTAGGCTGCTTTGGACATTGTGGTCTATGAAAGCTGACACACGTGGGCGTGAATTTCTCCCAAGTGCAGCGCCTCTGTGCACAGCCTTAGCATAAGACTTGTTATGAAGCAGACTGTTGGGTCCCACCCCACATCTCCATTCCCATACCACCTTGGGATATCTATTCTGGCTTCATAAGCTTATTTTAGTGACTGTGCCTTTGTTAAAAACATCTCTGGGTCTTCTTTGGGACCACCTCATTTACGTGTCCATGATCACATCTGTGCATCGGCACTCCTACAGAGGGGCATACGCTCACTCGAGTCTCTTAGCAGGAGACTCAGTACTCATTTCCGAAACAAAACGGTTTTTACCCTGTTTGAGTCAAGGTTTTGGTATATTTGAAGACTCCTGTTCCAAAGAAAAGGATTTGCCCACATTGAAGACGGCCCATAGACTATGCAGTGGCCTGAAGACCTGCTGAAAGGGGCGACGGATGCGGGCTGGGTAGAGCCCTGTCCCTGGGGTGACGGCTGCCCAGCCCGTGACACGGTGGGACGGAGCCCAGAGCGGGAGACAAACCCACTTGTACCGCGGACTAACTGCGTCATCTTAGGGAAGTGATGAATTGCTTGGAGCTTTGCTTTTCTCCTCTGCAAAACGAGGATAGGATGATTCACTATAAACATTCAAAACCCCTCACAAGCCTCACAGATACATAACAGTGATCTGCGGGGTCACATTCCTGTGGCGGACGGGCATCAGCCGTGGGTCAGCCATACTGACCTATTGGAGTGTGGCCGACGCTCATGCCTCCGTGACTTTCATGCTTTTCACTTTTGTGCTTTCCGCAGGAACGATTCCAGGTGAAGAATCCTCCCCATACATACATCCAAAAGCTCAAGGGCTATCTGGACCCAGCTGTAACCAGGAAGGTAAGAGGGATTTGTTTTCACTCCTGTTGTCACTTCCTCGTGAGTATGTACTGGAGGGGACCTTCCTTCCTCTGCACTGTTGCCTCTGCGGGAACCTCCAGGAAACCAGTCTCGGGAGACAGGCACCATGAGAAATAAAGAAAAAAGCCATCCTTCTCGGGCAAGGATGTGTTTGAGAGTGAGAGACGGGAGTCACGTACCTTTGATGGGTAGTGAGTCACTGCCATTTCCAATTACACAGGGCAGTGAGTGCAGCCCAGAGGTGTTCAGGCCCCTGGAAAAAGCAGCCTTAGCGAAGAGAATACTTGTCTTTCATGCCTTGGTGCGTTTCCAGAGGCCTTGAAAAATCACTGGGGCTTTGTCATCCCAGCTGTGCGCTCACATCCTGTGTTGATGCTATTAGCCGCTTCCCCCGGCCTCACCCTGCCTCCAGCCCCCCCCCCCCCCCAGAAGGTGAGGCGAGAATAGCTGATTCCCTTCTCAACTGACTTTCTCCTTTTACAAACAGGCTGTGCTTTGTGCAGCCACACAATTGGTTTAAACCGATGCCTTGTGGTAAAGCATGTAGCCTGGCACAGCCCCGCGGGCTGGGCTCCGTCCTGGGCTGTCTCTGCACCGAGCTGTCCTTGCTCAGGATGGGTACAGGCACTCTTCACCAGAGAGCGCTTGTTTTGGGGTTGACCTCCCACGACTCCTGCTTTCCAGGCTGCAGCAGAAATAACGAGAGCTGATGAATTCCCTCTGTTGTTTCGGGGTGTGACTCATGAGAGAAGAAAGGCACGCTTTTCCTAGTTTCCCGCCATCTCCAGGGCTCTCGTGATTTTTAAAAAAAAATCTTTTTCTTTACCTTCTGCTTTTACTCTAAATATCCCTCTGCACCCCCCACCCCTGACTCATTGCCCACCACCCCCCATCCAAAAAAATAATCAAGTAAATGAGAACAACTATTCCTTCCTTTTGGAAGTTTCTGTGTCTGACACAAGACCGGCAGAAGAAATACCGTCTGGGATGATGATGACATCGGGCTGTAGACTTTGGCATCGGACTGTGATGCCGCCGCCTCTTCTGAGAATGTACCTGTCAAAGTATCATGATCTCCGCGCCCCCCAGTATGGCTCACCCGTGTTTCTTTGCTTTAAAGAGCTTCTGTCTGGGGGCGCCTGGGTGGCTCAGTGGGTTAAGCCGCTGCCTTTGGCTCGGGTCGTGATCTCAGGTCCTGGGATCGAGCCCCGCATCGGGCTCTCTGCTCGGCAGGGAGCCTGCTTCCCCCCCCCTCTCTGCCTGCCTCTCTGCCTACTTGTGATCTCTGTCAAATTAAAAAAAAAAAAAAAACCATAAAAAAAAAAAAGAGCTTCTGTCTGGCCCCCTAAATGAGACCGCTGCCTAATTCTTAGCACTTTCTCGCCTCCTTCCCCAAGGATAGAGCTGCCTTCAATGTCATCAGCTGACAGAGCGTCAAATGAAGGCACCCTCCCCCAAAACACAACCTAGAAAAAAAGAGGAGGGTTTGGGGGATGTTCTGTTTTAAAGGAGCAGCAAGATTCTACTTCAGAAATATTTCCAGAAATCCCCGCAGCTTGCACACCCTCGGGCTGGATGGCTCGGACCCTCCCCAACCCGCCCCCGGCCTTCGGTGCACTCCTGTGCAGCTGAGTGAGGCAGGAACGCCTGTGTTTGTGTCCAGACTGAGTGCTCCTCTCATGCACAGTGCGTTCCACCCCTGTGGAATAGTTCTCTCCCTGTTCAACAGACTCTTAAGAGAAAGGGGAGAATAAGAAAACTTCTCAGAGTCCGTCCCTAAGTGCTGTAAGGAGGAGATGCTGGGAGGGAACGGGTGGCTTTCTCCTGGCACAGTTCCGGTTCCCTTCGGGAACAATTATTCCTCAGTGAGGCAAAGGATGTAAGGCAAATAAGCTGCTTAGTTTTGCTCCATTGCAAATAGCTTAATAAAGGACAAAGACAAGGATATCTGTTTGGGCTGACCTTCACTTGGGAAATCTTGGCCCCAGCCCGCGTTTGTTCATCTGAGTGGCCTGGTTCAGTCTGTGCCTTGCTTTTCAAGATCAGTCGTTCAATTGAGAAGAAAAAAGAAAAAAAAAATGGATGTTGGATTAACCACCTCTGCTCAAGCAAGATTTCTGTCGGGAGCTGGCAGGAGGAAATGATCTGTTCGGCTCAAGCCTAGAGAAAGGAAATTTTGCTTGGAATAAGGCTGGCTTGCGGTTAGAATGAGCTTAAGATTCTCAGCTATAGTGCGGCGGGGAAGAGGGAAGATTTCCAATCCAGGCTTTCAGCTGGAGCCTGTCCGGGCTGAGTTGTCTTCCCCTCACTGTGTCTGGAGTCCTCAAATACCTCACTCATTTATCATTTGTTCACACTGGATAGAGGATACTTGATTTGCTGTCTTCTAAAAAAAATTTCTTAAGTATATTCTATTAGATTTTCTTCTAAATACCTTTAAATCTGGAACCCTGGAAACCTGGGCAGGGAAGGAAGAGCCTAAATGAACCATCTCTGTGAGCAGGACTCTTCACAGCAATCGCCTCGTTGAATACTGGGTGGTGCTGATCTGTGATCTGGGGGGGTGTGCCCAGGCCTAGCGTGGAAGAAGGCTGCATACACACCATGAAGAAAGGAGGGGGTGTGCTCTGCAGACCATGCGGTTGTGAAATGAAACCTATTGTGTGGATCTCCGGGCCTCCTCTTGGGGGACTCATCCCGGGTCTGCCTTTTATGGGACAAGGCCAGGGGACTGTGCACATGGCTCACTGGTGGTACCGGCTCCTTGTCGCAGCTCCCCACGGGCATATGATTTGTCTTTGCAGTGTTTTGAAGCATGCCGAGTATGTTTTCAAAGGGCAGGACGTTGGCAGTCATTGTTAATGTGTTAGTGAGGTGGATGCCAAGGCTTCTCCACAGCCCCGAGTCCCGCTGGCAATGGCCGAGTTCCCAAGAGAATGTAACACGGGGGCAGAGTCCCTTTGGTTTTATCTGTTATCCTGCAGTTGCAAAAGTGTAGTGACTCCCAAGAAGTGTTATCTGCTCCTTTTGTCATTCCCGGTATCTCCTGGTGTTTCCATCGAGGTCCTCTGTTTTGATACACTCCTCTTAGTCCTTCAACACTCCTCTTAGTCCTTCAGCGGATTCTCTTCGGGTACCCTGTTGTGTCCTCAGTGCTATGCTGGGTGCTTCTGTGGCTTGTGATGACCTTCCCCCTGAGGAGCCACGAAGGCCACTGGGAACCAGTCAGAACTGGGTAGGAGGCAGAGCTGGGAACGCTGAGCTGCTTTCTCAAGGTCACAAGGGCAGGGTGTCTGAGACCTGTGACTCTGATGTGGGAATGGCCTTTCCAGAGCACCCAGTACCCCGGAAGTGGTTTCCTCAGCTCTGTGGCCAGAGACTCTGCCTCATCTGCAGTCCTCATTGCTGGAAAGTTCTCCAGGGGATGCTCCGGTGTCCCTCCAAGAAAGAAGAGGGGTGTGGCTCTTTTTTTTTCAATCACATTGGGGATGCTTATTTCTGACTATACCTGGATTCTAATAACTGAGAAGGTCTTTGGAGTTCCTTAAGGATGGCAGCCAGGTGGAAATTGTGAAACTGTTGGCTTTCTTGGGGCCTTAGTAAGGAGCAGTTGTGGGGGAGAGGAGAAGAGGGTGACAGGACCCCGCCCATGCTGAGCGAGGTTCCAGTCTTCATCTGGACACCAGGGCCTGCGTGGCTCTCCGCACCCCACATTCTGCTTTTCTAGCCTTCTTCCATTCCTCCTTGTCCTTGGATGCCTTCATCTTTGGACCTGGATGACTCTCTTTCCACTACAATTGTGGCAGCAGAGAAGGGCCCCTAATATCCCGAGCTAGAATTCCCACAGCCTTTTCTTGGAAAACCGTGTAACATGCAGGTGGTTTGACTTTTTAGCACAGAGAGCATAGAACTCTTCCTAGAAGGGGTGGCCCATCAAATGTCCTACTTCCAGAGCGGCCTATAAGTTCAGTTACTATAAATATGTGTTTCTGGAAGAAATTGTGTTCCAGAGAGCCCATGTGCATCCTGACCCAGTGATACCTGGGGATCGTTGAGAGCTGAGAGAATAGCGAAGCATATATTTATTGCCGACGGGGGGTTTGTTGAAGAAAGAATGGCCTGAGGGAGTTCTGGAAGGATTCATGGGATTTTGATGGGTCAAGGAATGAGGAAGGGCATTCCCAAAGTAGGAGGGACCTTCCAAATGAGGGCACCTGGGCAAAGGTAACTCTGAATGCTTATTCTTGGGAAATGTTAGGTTTTGCAGAAAATAATTAACATAGCAGTCCTGAGATGGCTACCTTAGAAAGGCCAGCTTCCCAGAGTGGCTGGCTCTTGGTTGGCAGCTGGGGACTTGCATTTCAGGAGAGTTCATAACTTTGCCTGATAAGAATGATTCACTGTGCCAACAATATGGTGCGTGCTGAAGGCCTTTTTGCTTGAGGGAGTCTGGACTTTTGGTATGTGCTAGGCAGAGGATGCTGAAGTGACCAGCCCCCAGTAAAAACCCTGGGCACTGAGTCCCTGGTGAGCTTTCCTGGTGGACCCATTTCACAGATACTATCATTTGTGATTCCTCTGGGAGAAGACTGCTGCAAGCTTGTATCTGGTTTCTTCTGGACTTCAGCCCATGCACCTTTCCCTTTGTTGATTGTACCTTGTATGTTTTTGCTGTAATAAGTCTTAGCTATAAGGACAACTGTTTGCCAAGTCCTAGGAGGGAGTCTTTGCAAATCATTGAAACTAGGGCCGGGGGACTTTCAGGGACCCCCAGCACTTGGGCATATTGGTGAATATTGTTGTAGCGAAGGGAGAAGTAGCCTACTTACTCAGACACCTAATACATGAAATGAGAAAATTTTCCTGGTCCTTTCTCATAAGCTGACTTTCATGATAAACCAATTTGTGTCCTTTGCAAAAAGAAAGGTGAGAGAACCCCACTTTATTTATTTGTTTTTTATTTGAGCATTTTTTTCCTTTAAATTCAATTAATTAACATACGATGTATTATTGATTTCAGAGTAGAGGTCAGTGATTCATCAGTCTTATAAAACACCCAGTGCTCATTATATCATATGCCTCCCTTAGTGTCCGTCACCCAGTTACCATACCCTCCAGCAACCCTCAGTTTGTTTCCTATGATTAAGAGTCTCTTATGGTTTGTCTCCCTCTCTGATTTCGTCTTGTTTTATTTTTTCCTCTCTTCCCCTATGATCCTCTGTTTTGTTTCTTCAGTGCCTCATATCAGTGAGAGCATATGATAAATGTCTTTTTCTGATTGACTTATTTCACTCAGAGAGAAGCCCACTTTAAAAGCAGAGATATTTTCATATTGAGGTAAACTTATTACTAATGGCACTTAACAGCAGTTGATAAAATGTTTTGTGAGAATATGTGTTCTTGAATTCTAGAAATTCAGACGGCGTGTTCAAGAATCCACACAAGTGCTAAGAGAACTGGAAATTTCTTTAAGAACCAACCATATTGGGTAAGTGCGCCCATTTAACTTTTGACTTTAAGGCTTTTGGACACTGTACAAAGTGGCCGAATCATATCCAAAGAATTAAGCTTCCTTGCTGATCATTGTAAGTCAAGAGACTGAGGTTTAGATGGGTCGAATGTTTGTCGGTGCTTGAATCACTCACTATGAAAGAATCAGTAGAAGCAGAGCAGCCTCTGATTTGGGCTGTTTATAACAATCCTAAAATTCTTTGCTTGGATGCAGTGATAGTGCTTGGTCTCTTGGGTGCGTGACCATTCCTGGCAAACTGGGAGCTCCCACCAGGTAATGAACTCAGATGCTGGAGGATCTCTTGGCTGTCACCGGAGTTCTCCGAGCTCGTTCGTTGAAGCTGCTTTATTGTCCTTTCTTCAGTTCCAGAAGGGAAGAGAAGCGGGAATGATGTCCCCTTACACCCTTCATTGCACTGAGTTGTTCTGAGTCTCTTCATCTTGCATTCCAAAATTTTTAGGACTGGGAGTGTAAAATCCACTCCAGAAAGTAAAGTTTGGGGAATCTCAACGCTAAGCATTACCGAGAGTTTTTTATGTGGCTTGCTTCTAGCAAGTACAACTTGAGCATATGCTCCCTTACTCCTAGAATGGCATCATTGTACAGTGCCTTAGAACAACATGGCTTACCTCTGTGGCAAGATACCAGGTATCCTACTTTGTAGTTTTAGTTCTTCCTAAAGTATCTGTTGGACAACCAGCAAGTTATTCAGCCTCTCTGCATTTTGATTCTTTGAATTTAATGGCAGGAAGACTATACATTTTTGATCTTTCAGAACTTTCTCCTGTCACATTCTTTGCAGGTCTATTGGAAATGAAGTTTTGCATGTATGTTATGGTATAGTTTAATAGATTATTCCATAAAAAATATACTTACATAAAATATAGTTTACTTCTACTTCAGACTGTTTTAGGTATAAGCCAATAAAATGGTTAATTTCCACAGTTATTTCAGAATAAGCTTTTTAAAATTGTGGATCTGCACGGCTAATTGATACATAATGAAGCTTGGGTGAGAATGTCCATTTCCTAGAAGTGAACTGCACATTTGTCACCTTGAGAATGAAGTATTTGGAAAAGAACTGATTTCTAAAGTTGATAATCACTTTGTTTGAGAAAATGGGCTGTCAAACAGTGGATCATAGAATCATGACTTTAGAACCAGAAGAGAAATTAAGGATTCCCTAGTTCCTCATTTTACAGATGAAAAGCATTCGGGACCAGAGAAGGTGAGTGACTCCTGCAAGGTCCATGGCTGTACAGTCCAGGTGCTGGGGTTCAAAATCCTATGTTATTTTTCTTATGTAGTTTAATCTGGCAGCTCTTTCCTGGAAAGGAAGGAAGGTAATCAGGGCTCCGGGATCAAAGCAATGAGGCTTGTCTTTTGGGGGTGAAAGTCGTGGTGATTTAATGCAGTTGGGCATCCAAGCTTGGGAAATTCAAATACTTTCCAGTATTTGGGGATCAGGAACGACCTAGATTCCATTTGGTAAGGTCCAACCCTCTACTGTTGGCACTTCTGACCAACAATGGTGGAATGAGCTGCAGCCAGAGATTCTCAAATTGTCAAGAACGTTTCTTCAAGCACTGCTGAAATAACGTGAAATTGACCATCAAATACCAAAGCAAGAAAGTCATTTCCAATTCAGAGTTGGCTGAGTAGAAGAGCCCTGGTTGGGTAGGAGCCAGTGCAAATCTGTAAGCAATCGGAGTGGTGTGCTGTTTTGGATGCTGTAGGCACGTTGAACGATTCTCACATTTCTTCCATCTTGAGCATGTGAAGTTTCCCTTTGTCTACTACCTATGTGTGAGACTTTCTGAAAGCTTTGGCTTTAGCTGCAGAAACATTCACGGAGGTGCGTTGTCTGGTTGTATACAACCATTTATTAGCATAGCCTTGTATGGAACGAAACCATGCACACCAGGGTTTGACCTGTCTTGACTGTCCTGAAAACCCAAGCCTGCGCGGGAATCCAATTCTGATGGAAATGAACTTGCTTGACCTCGTTTGATTGGGACATCTTCTGAATTATTCAGTAGTGTGAAAGTAATCAATTACTGCAGGGAGGAATTCTTGGAATGCAATGGGCTATTTAAGGGATTCATAGACTTTGTTGTACTTTCTGGAGGTACCGTAATAGAATGGTGATTGGGTGCCCATTGGTTCAGGTTTTGCCATGCCCTTGATTAGTTATTAAATAAGTCACTTAGCTAAAGTACATAGATTCTTTGCATTTATTTGCCACATGACCTAAGTTAACTTCTCATCTATAAAATGAGGATAATAATATTTGCCAATAGAAATGTTGCAAGGTTTAATGAGATAAATTTATAAAAGATCTAATATAGGGTCTCATACAAGTAATGACTCAAAATATGATAACTATCGTTGTTAGGCTTGTTGTAAGCAATATTTAATCAATAATATTATGTATCTCTAAGGAGTTCCATACAGAGATTGTACTTTCTCTGTCTGAAATGACCCTGACACCTAGGAGATTGCGATTCCCAGAAATGAAAAGGAAGAATTACATTTAAAAATCTACTTGTCCTGAAGAGGTTATTCTTGGCACACGCTTGTGTTTTAAGTTTAAAGTCTGGGGCTTTGCTGAGACAACATTCCAGGCTATAGCTTTGTCAAGTGAAGGGTCTGTTCTAAGTTTTGATATAAGCCTCAAACTCTGTAAATGGAGCAATCTTCTGAGAAAGAAAATTAATTTTCTTTGAGCCAAATTGAAATAAGAAT
Source organism: Taxidea taxus jeffersonii (assembly GCA_003697995.1). Classification (NCBI taxonomy): domain Eukaryota; kingdom Metazoa; phylum Chordata; class Mammalia; order Carnivora; family Mustelidae; genus Taxidea; species Taxidea taxus. Next base: position 100,739 of record ML112006.1, on the reverse strand, counting down.
TGGACTCAAAAAAATCTTATTCACTTACTCTTAGGAACTATAATAATAGAGAAAAATTAGATTACGACTATCCAAGCCCTAAAGAAAGGAGCCACACACTGTGAGAACACATTGGCTGTGCGGTGCGAGTGGGCACATGTCATGATATTTTGGATGTCGGAGTGATAAGAGTCAAGGGGTGGGATGGTGGTGAGCTGGATAGGTTTGTAGGCTTTATTCTATGGCACTGAGGTATAGCTTTTCTCTCCTTGCGGGTACTTTATTTTAAATAAAACTCTCCATTATGGGAGAAAATTGCTTTTCATCCTGAGTGGGAGAACATAGAAGTTCTGACAGATGCTCATTTCACTTTATCTCATTGGAGCTGAAGGAATGGGCCTGAGGTTGTGGGAGCAGTGTGCCAGCTGGCAGGGACAAGGTTTGTTGTACAAAGGGGAAGGAGCCCGGAAACTTTGAGTGAAGATCTCTCTTCCCTCCTGCATTTCCTGGTGTCTCGGTGACCCAGTTCTGGCTGGGCCAGGCCAAAAGATAAGAGAAGAGTAAGGCTGGTTTTAACAGGTATACAACATGTTTGGGGTATGTGCATATCAAGCGACCCTATAATCAATTCATTCTTAGTTATCGAGTCTTAGAAATCCTCAAGATTATGATCTTATCATTTATTAAACATGTTCAGTGTGTTATTTCTTACAAAAATCTTATTATTGGCCTTTACCTCTGAGCCCATTTTATAGTTGAGGAAACTGAGTCACTTATTAATTATCTTGCTCCAGTCCACATAACCGAGAAACACTGAGATTTGAATGATATGTTCCAATGTTATCTACACTGGAAGTTACTAAATATTTTTGATTTAGGACTCCTTAACTCTCTCAAATTATTTTGAACCCTAATATGCTTTTGTTTATATGAAATTTTTTTCTCTTAATGTTTACCATATTGGAAATTTAAACTGATAAATGTTAATTTTGCTTATTCAGTAAAATTTAGTATTTATTTTAAGGTAAATAATATATATAGATACAAAATGGTAAACATAGCGCGGACAACATATTTGGTGAAAAATAACTATTTTCCAAAGCAAGAAGGAAAAATTAGTGACGGGGTGGGACTGATTTACATTTTTACAAATCTCTTTAATATCTGGTTAATAGAAAGCAGCTAGATTCTGATTTCTTTGTCTGCATTTGATTTGTTGTAATATGTTGTATATGTATGCAAAGATATGTAAGAAGAAAACCCGGCCTTACACATAGATGTCACTTGAAAAATTAGTGGTTCTTTTTGTTTGTTTGTTTTGTTTTTTAAAGATTTTATTTATTTATTTGACAGAGAGAGAAATCACAAGTAGGCAGAGCAGCAGGTAGAGAGAGAGGGGGAAGCAGAGACTCCCCGCTGAGCAGAGAGCCTGATGCAGGGCGCGATCCCAGGACCTTGGGATCATGACCTGAGCTGAAGGCAGAGGCTTAACCCACTGAGCTGCCACCCAGGTGCCCCGATAAAATAGTTTTTAAATAAACTTTTCAGATTATTGTGGATATTCTTCTTTGATAGTATACCATCCTTCAAGGAGCGGTAATTAGAGTTCCTTGCAATGTGGAATCTGAAATGCTATCAGTGAGCTTTTGTACTTTGTTAAATTAAAATTCACTGTGCCGTTTTGAAAATTGAATTGGTCTTCTACCCAGGTGTAATTTTGGGTAACATCATGAATTGGTCATTTGGAAAATATTGTTTCACTGGATTATACCAATCTTTCAAAAGTGGAGACATCTTATTCTACAATATAAAAACAGTCACATTTGTTAATAATTACCAGTCTCATCTGAATATACTTTAAGTACCAGGAAGTTGTCAAGCTGGTGGTGGTCAATACAAGTGTTCCAAAATATTCCTTTTTTTGGTGGAAACCTCAAATTTTGTCATGGACAACAAATACCGTCAATTCTTTTCCTCGAGATGGCAAACTCCCTTCATTCACTTTTGAGAAAATGTCTGTCAAACACCCAAGACAGAATAACAATTGTTAGTCATTTTACATTTCACATAAAGAACAATAGGTAGTTCAGTCTGTGACTCAAACAACTGCACAGGTCCTTTTCCTGGAGACAGCTGTGGTACTAGGGTAGGCAGCAGAAGTGCTTTATGTGGGCTTTCCATTTTGTCACACAGAAAATGTAAAAGACATAAACTCAAGGGACAGGCATTAGTAATAATCCATAATTTTCATTGCTTCATTAAGGACTGTTTCAAATGAAGCTGACTTTTTTGTTTGCCTTCCAAGGGCTTGGGATGAGAACACAATAAAGAGATGTACTTTGGCCAGCTGCGGTTTTATCCACTATGCCTTTTGTACCGTCCGTGCAGGTGCCAGCGCTGTGAAAAGCCAGTACGATTTTAATATTTTCATGAAAATGGTTGTAATGTCACAGACCCCTCAGAGGGTCTCTGGGCCCCCTAGTGCTGTGGGGGGCTACACTGAGCCCCATCTTGGGATGCCGTCTTGTAGGATAGATTTGGTAGCTGGTGCTGAATCTGGGGAATGCTCACCTTCTTTCTCTTGCTTCTCATAATTTTTTTTTCATGATTTTTCAGCAACTGCAATTTCCAGCCTGTGTTAAGAGGGCCTCTCTAAGGAGACAGACAAAGGGAGTTCACCCCTTGTCCCTTTATCTTGTAATCTTGGGTCTGCTTTGTTTGATCTCAGAAATTTGGAACCAGAAAGGTCCCTTGAGACTTCATTTTCTAGATCAGAACAATGAGATTCTAAAATTGGCAGTGGGGGCAGGGGAATAGGGCAGAGAGAAACCAGCCCCTCTGAAACAGCTTTGACCTGTCTACAATAAAGCAGTGACTCTTGTGTTGGCACTCAGATCCCTTCCTTGAGAAAGATCCCCCCCTGGCCCCGAGCTATTTTTCATTATCATGGTTTCTTCCAGCTCCTGAGCCCCTGATTTGGAATTTGCTTAATTCAGATTTACAACATATGGTAATTACGCTGAATCTGTGGGGTACTCAGTAAGTGATGCGTGCTGTTGGAGTCAGAAACGATTCTAGTTTCCAAAACCTATAATCATCCAATTTGAAACGGTGTGCACATTGGCAATATGTAAGAAAGTGTGTGGAGCATGCACAGAAGTGAAAAATGGAAATAATTTACTAGAGGAACCCTAAATGTATGATATGTCATTGCATGATCACCTGCATAAATCTACATAATGGGACATCCATTTCTTTTTTTATGCCTTTAGATTAAAGATACTGCTTTGAAAGTTGCCCATTTTTCATCTTTACCCATTTTCTTTCTATATTGTTTTCCTTTCCCCGGAAGTTGACTCTCACCTCTGTTCTCTCCCACACAGAATATCCCAAGTGTGGTGGGGACAGAGATTGAGAGAATGGGGGTGGGGAGGGTGAAGACATTTTTTTCCTGTAAACCCATAGCCTTTTTGCTGCAGTGACTTTGCTAACCTGGTATCATTAACAGAGGGGATAAAGTAGTCAGCCATGGTGGATTGTTCTCTTACTCTTTCCTAAATCACCTAGGGGTGTCTGGGCCAGATCAAAGACCCAGGGAACATCTCATGGCTTAGAGAAACAGGGCTAGCTGTGTGGAACCAAACCTCTCAGAGGCAGGACCTGATACACTCTAGCTGACTGGTTAGGAACTGTGAAGCTTGTTCTTGCCCTTCACTTTGAAAATTGTGTTTAAGACACTTAGGCTCAAAGTCAGCAAGTGAAGACGAAGGAACCTAGGAGGGCATGGAGTTGAAGCAGGAGAAGCTAATAATAGTTTTTAATTCCTGAGTCAAAATATATGCATATTAGCATTTTGAGTCAAGAGTCGTGGCTCTGGATGTACTTGGCTCTTTCCTTCCTTCCCTCTCTCCCTCCCTCCCTTCCTTTTTTTTTTTTTTTTTTTTTTTAATTTTCTTATCTGTGAGTCATTTGCCTCCTCTCTACTTTGTGGCCAAACTCCTTGAGTTGGAGGTGCTGGCAGTTGAGACCGTGACAGGTCCACGGAGTGTTCCGGACCATCCCTACTTCTTAGGGGCCGTGTGTCTGGGAAGTCAACCAGAAGGCACAATGGTGGTGGTTCTTAGCTCCTACACTGGAGTGTTTTTATGAGCCACTGGGATAGGAAACGTGGAACTGAGACAGCTCTGAAGACTTTGGAACAGAGGGTGACTTTGCATTCCAAAGTGAACACCTCTGCACCCAGCCCCGGGGATTCCCGCTGCACACCTGCCACTGAGGGCCAGCTGCAGTGGTATGGTCAGAGCCCACAGGCCAGGGCCACAGAGAAGCCTTGGAGAAGCTGTTCAGGGGCTTAAGTTTCAAGAGCAGCTCATCCATGGATTTCATAGTGAGTGCCAGCCTTTCTCTAGTCTCCTACCAGTTATAAACAGAAAATGTGTGTGTGTGTGTGTGTGTGTGTGTGTGTGTTTTACTCTTTCTAGGCTTTTAATTATTACCACTTAAAAACATCTCATGCCTCCTGAGATCTAGTGGTATAGGGAGAATCATTAAAATAAATTAGCCAAAAGTATCCTAAGGTAGATGCCGTGAGCTGGTGTATGTGCTGGTCTGGAAGGGAAGTTTCAGCAGGACTCAGGACCAGCTCTCACGAGGCTTGACGAGAGGTTCTTTCACTTGCTGCCCTAGGTCTTTTTTAAATTAATGGTTATTTGCTTCCATGGGGCTGTATTGGGTGCCTACATTTTGTGATAGCCTGCCTGAGGCACGTGGGGGAAAATAAAGAGATAAGCTGTCTGCTTTTCCTGCTTTGCTGCCCTCTGGGACTCCCTGCAGGCCCAAGTTTGCATCATGGAGTTGGTAGAAGTATGAGAAAGAATGAGCTTGAGGGTAAAACAAAAGAACAAACAGAAACAAAGGAGAAGGAGCCCCCAAAAGAATTTTAAAACAGGCATCCTGAGTCCGCCAGATTTTTTTTTTTCCTGTAAGACAAAGATTTTGAGAGGTTGCTCAGCCTTAAAGTTAAAATTCGATTGTGTTGTTCTCATAGCTTACAAAAATGGCTTCCGGAGTGGCTGTCGTGGCTGTTTTTTTTTTTTTTGCTTGGTGTTTATGGAGGAAGGCAACTAGGTTGGGAATGCATTTGACTTGTACCTCAAGGTCCATTTCTGCTGACCTTTTGACTTATTATTTGTTGACGTTTCAAACCCAGAGAAGGTTTAATCAGGTATCATACATTCTTCAAAGAGGAATGTCCTGGAGGAAATCTGCAATGGGCAGTGACAGGTGTTTATTTTCCATACCTGAAGGTTCAGCTTGACCACTGGGCTTCATTGTTAAAGAGTTATTATGAAGTGCAATTGAAAATGAGTAAAAATTCTCAGTGAACTGCCTTCAAACCTACCATTCAAAGGCAAGGTGATACTACTTAAAATGAGTTAAAAAAAAAAAAAGAAAACATGATATGTCATGTCTTGGCTTTGCCAATGGTATGTGGTGCCTGCAAGTTTTTAAGAGGTTTTAACATTCATGGAAAAAATTAAGCAAATCATGATCCCTATTGAATTTCCAGGAACCCCTAAACACTGGTGTCTCATTGGCTAGTTGAGTGTTTCCGATGGCTTAGTGTGCCAAGAAGGAGTTGAACGTGGACTTGGAATCACGCCTGGATTTCAGTGTGCATGTCGTCATGTCCCGGGCCTGCCACATTCCCCGTGCAGTCTTGGCTCCTTGAACAGGCTGTGGGTCACTTGTGGTGGAAAATTTACAGTTAGCAAGTTCCATTTTTAGAATACTTCTTACACACTATGCTAAGTCTCCCAAGTAGTGAAAATGCAAGGGAGACACAGGTATACATTTTGCCCCCTCTTCTTATATGTTGAAATGCTGTAGTTGTTTTTGTTTTCTTTTTTTTTCAAAGATTTATTTATTTTAGGGAGAGAGTCGGGAGGGGGTGGGGAGAGCAGAGGGAGAGTAAGTGTCTTGGAGCAGACACCCCCCCCCCCCCCCCGACCCCCCCACCCCACCCCCACGTGCAGAGCCTGGCACTGGCTCCATCCCAGGACCCTGAGATCATGACCTGAGCCGAAACCAAGAACGAGATGCTTAACTGACTACACCATTCAGGTGCCCCAAAATGCTGTGTCTTTTTTGTTGTTGTTGTTGTTGTTGCACTATGGAAAAGTTCCTCCTAGGTATGATGGAGTCTAGGTCTTTCTCCACGTCTCCCTTTCGGTGAATGTTTCTGGTGGAACAGTAACAGCGTTCCCTGGGCTCTCTCACAGCAGACCGTGTGATGAACCTCTGTAATAATTGTCTTTATTTTTTAACAGATGGGTCAGAGAGTTTCTGAATGAAGAAAACAGAGGTCTTGATGTTCTAGTGGAATATCTGTCATTTGCACAGTATGCGGTAACGTAAGTAAAACTTGGCTAGCTGGCTTTTGAATTTCTTGTGGTCACAGAAGATGGAAGTGAGTGGCAAAATTCTATACTACACCGAGGGGAGAAACCCAGAAGCAGATGTGGTAAGGCTTAAGGAGGCTTGTTTCTACTCGAGTAACTAAAAGGAAATCGCAGAATCATCCTTAGAAATGCTTTTAAGGCAAATGTAAAATAGGGGAGTAAAAATCACCCTTAGAGTCCTTATTTTCAAAAGTGCTCTCTTTAGTGTTCAGATTACATATATCCATATGGTAGACGACCCTGGCAGTCACTGAAGGAGGTGTAAGATACATTGTTGAGTGAATAAAGCAAGACACAGACAAGTAACTTTTTGTTAAAAAAATTATACATATATATGTATGTGTGTATTTGTATTGCTAGTAAATGCAGAGAAAATGATAGCAGATATACCAAATCAAGTAGGACTGGAAGAAGATATCAACAAGAGGCTTTTTCTTTTTCTACTTTATATGTCTTTGTGTTGTTTTGACTTAACTTTCACCAGGTGAAGGGGGAAAATTGCAACAGACCAGGAAAGAAAATCAATTTAGTTAACTTTGTTTCTTGTTAATTCATAAAATTTTCCCTTTTGCTAGGCTTCTGGAGGAATTGACAACAGAAATGAAAAGTGTACATTTGGATGAGACTTTCTTTTTGCATTTACTTCTTTAATCAAAGAATATTGGAGTATCCACAGATTCTCTCTCTCTCTCTCTCTCTCTCTCTCACACACACACACACACACACACACACACACAGACTGAGGAAGTAATACTGTATTTTTAATATGACCAGAAGACATTTGGGCCCAGGTGGTGTCCCCCCCCCCCCCCCCCCCAACGCTTCTTTTAAAAGCAATAACTTGTTTTTTATATTGCATCACTCCAAAGAAGTTCTAAGACTTAACCAGATGTTATAATCCTCAGCACTTCCTTAAGAATTCTTGGGAAGGAAGCTGTAATTACTCCTTTCTAGTGGATGCAGAAATTATAGTACAAACTGAAACTGGCTTGATCAGTTTCAGGTTTGCTATCTCCTGTTTATGCTATGGAAAAGAGTAAGAAAGATCAATAGACACACATTCTTACATTTCTAAGAGGTCCTCTGAAATACAATCCTGGTTTTATAGTGTGTTCTTCCAAAGATTGTGCCTTATCTATGTCCATTGTGTCAAAAACTGCTAACCTCTCTTACACTTCATATTATATGACAAAACACAGTAATATTATCCCACTGCATAGTTTAAAATCTGGAGGAAGAGTTGTGGAACTAAGGAAGAGCTAAGAGACTTCAGGTGTAGTGAAAAAAGGATGGCATGCTATGTATTACATGTCTGCTATCATTTACCTTTTACTTACATCGCGGTAGAGCTCATGCACCCAGCTTTCCCAGGTATACCCTCACTTCAGACCAGTGGGGGAAAGTAGTGCTACCATGAGGGAATTCTAGGTGTGGCAGAAGATCAGAACTCAAGAGTTTTGGTTTCCTTCTTTACTTTTTTAATTTTTTCTTGGCATTACCTTTAAATGCTCTGCTTATTACTTTTGGTTTTGTGTTGCTTTATTTAGATAAATTATATAGAGAGACATAACTTACATTTTTTCTTGAAACTCATGGGCTGAAAAATTTCTTACTGTCCCTTGGCTTGTGCCAATTTCCTAGCCCAGGTAATGTTCACCAGAAAGCTCATACTCTGTTCCTAAAACAGGATGCTTCACCAAGGTGTGTTTCTTCTCCTCCTGCTCCATGAGGTGGGCAAGCTGAGAGGAGCATAAGCCTGTGGGACAGCTGAAGGACGTGGGGGTGCTGCAGAATGACTTGGCGAGAGTGTTGACGACATGGGTGATCTTTGGGGTGCCCCGTTGGCTTACCTTCTCCCATATCAGTTGTAGGCTTCTGTTTTTAGTGTTTAAGCATTTGATTACTCAATCCCACCTCTTTTCTGTTCCGCTCTGCTTCCTGCATCCAAAGGCGTGACAAACTTGCCAGATGCATTCCCTGACCATCCGTCCTGGCCGCCACCTGGCTTAGTATTTAGTAGAGGGACAGCATCGCCTAGTTTACAGATGACGATTCTAACAAAATATTTTATTTTGGCGATGGTACCCTTATGAAAAGTCATCCTTATTATTGCCAATATGTATTGTTACTGTCTCTTCTGAGATCGCTGTCCAAACCTTCCATCTGGCATTAATTACAGCCACCTTCTGTTTATTCTCTGTCTGATCAGGTGTTGCTGGGTGGAACTAGAGGTAGAAACAATTGATAAAATAAAATTTTTTGAGAAAGCAGAGCTCCTGTCTTTGGGACAGGAAAATGCACAGAACACAAAGAGCTGGCTGTTTAAAAATTTTGTTCCAAAAATTATACAAGAATGAGCAACTTAATTTGCCATTTATTCTAACATGGTCAACATGAGTAATAACCTCAAAAAATGTCAGAGAAACACCAGTCCTGCTTTAAAGAACACCACATTGGGAAGAGATTCCAAAATCAAAGCGAATCCATAACTTTGCAAGTAATGTATCACATATGGTTGGAAAAGTACACTTGCCAACACACTAGGAGAAAATGCTCAGTGAAAATTGATGGGTAGGAATAAATTAGTATAAGCCTACATATTGACTTGTTAAAGCAAAATGAAGACAGCTGGAAGATGTTTCCTTGCCCTTCCACCATAGCAGTGTTAGCCGTTGGTAAGTTAGTAAACCTTATAGCAAAATACAAATGGTACATTGCTATTAATTTTTCCCTGTTGTCCGTCTGTGCTTTGGCCTTGCCCAGTATTTGTCATTTTGGATTTTCAAGGCTAGCTCTGAGTCCATGGAAATTCTTGGGCATTGGTGTTGCCTTTTCAGTTTCCTCTGCTTGCGAGGACCACCTGCCATTGGGTGCAGATGCGCAGTCGGAAGGAGCCAGTTACGCATAGCCATGTATTTGTGTGACTGTCCACTTTTAAGTCTTCAGTGGGTTCTCTTTTGTTTTAGTTTTGATTTCGAGAGCGTGGAAAGCACGGTGGAGAGCTCGGTGGACAAATCAAAGCCCTGGAGTAGGTCCATCGAGGATCTGCACAGAGGGAGCAACCTGCCCTCCCCTGTGGGCAACAGCGTGTCCCGCTCAGGAAGACATTCTGCGCTGCGGTGAGTTCCGTGAACCTGGAGGGAGGCACGCTCACTGGGCGACGCTGGGACAGCAGAGCGCCCCGCTTCTGTGGCTGGTCCTGGGCCATGCAGCGCTGTATCTTTCCACACAGCACTTGTGTCTCCAACGAGGCAAAGGAAAGTTTCTTCGGGAGATCATGGGATCATGACTTGGGCAATGCTCTACAACTTTGAATAGTTTTGGGGAAACACCAGCCCTGCATTTGGTGCAGGAAGAGAATTCTGCTGCCGAATGGTAGAGCACAGAGGACTCCGTAGATGCGTTTTTGAAACCAGGGAGAGGCTGACTTCGTGACTTAGGATCTGTTTTCTGGGTCGAGACAGCACCTCTTGAGATTTGAGGATCTCGGGAATTCCTTGTTGACTCTTCATACTCCCCTCTCTTCTTCCAGTGGTAGCTCAGGTGTGTGTTCTGTGGGACGTGTTCTTAGAGGTGCAAAATGTTGTAGTGACCATTTTATTAACTAAATGCTTTTAAGTGGTGTTCCTTTGATTAGTGTGCTCAGTTGTCAACCTTTTGTTTCCTCATAAGGATTATTCTCTAGTCTGTCATGGCTGAAATGCCACCAAGCTGAGGAAGGGTAGGTGCTGCCGCCTGTACGACTCATGGGTATAATATCACTAAGATTGTTTGTTCCCTTCTACCTACAGTCATTCATTCACTGAAAAATATTTTTGAGCTTCTGTAGTTTGCCAGGCACTGTACTTAATGTTAAGGTCTGGATGGCTAAATCAGAACTCCGGCCTGTTAAGGTAGAGATGGTATCCAGAGCAAGTTCAGAAATAGTCGAATAAACATTTTATTAATTAGCCTTCCCTTCCCCACTGCTGCTTATTCTTTGTAACTTAAAAAATTTATGTCACTTACTCTAGGCTTGATCTGGCACGTGGAATGTGTCCCTGTCAGTGTTGAAGATTCCCATAGGTATTGGGTCATTGGTAGTAGGGTCTGTGTGTCAGTGAAAATGCGGCTTGCAGACTTTTCATATTATTAGTCCTCTGATTACCTCTTGTCCCTTTGACTTGGGTTTTGGTCATAGAAAGTAATTATCTCCATAATGAAGTTCAGGTCTGCTGAAGGGTTTGACATTTGAATATGATGCTTCTGATCAACCAGTCAGCTTTTCTATGTTCGGAGATGCCAAAAATATTAATGGGTTTTGAATGGTTTAATAATAATGAAGAGCAGTGTTTCAGTCCGTCTCGTGGTATTTGCAATAGGCTGAAAGCTCTATCACTAGCTAGCCTTCACCAGCTCTACATGTGGATGAGGCTGATTTGGAAGTTGAAGAAAAGCCAGTCGTGTGTAAAGAATTCCCTTAATGACCTTTGTGTATGAATGGAAATTCTTACCCTTAGTAGAGATATAATTATACGTAAAGAATTTAATTGACAAAGCACATTTTAAGTTGCTTTTTTATCATGACCTCATAGCCTCCTATCACCCCATACTGGAATAAGACCCACTGCCTTTTAAACTTTGATACACTCTGTTATCGTATTATGATTCTTCAGTCTAAGAATTTGACCCTCTAAGGTGTATTGTATTTTTTTTTAAGGTGTATTGCCATTTTTAAGGTGTATTGCCATTTTTTTGGGAAAGCATAAAAGGGTATTAATTCATGTTCTGTAGCTTACTCTGGTAGCTTTGTTTGATAGGAATATGTCTTCTTGATCCAAATGCAGATTTTAGTTCTTTCCTCTTAATCTCCAGATAAGAATGTAGATTCAGTGATCTCATCCTCTATCACTTGGTAAAATGTGTTAGCTAAAGCTGGAAGAGGAAATGAGATTTTAAGAAATGTAAAACACTTTATAAGTGGGGCTTGATTAGAGAAAAACACCATTTTTAAAGAAAATTGTAATGTATTCAGGCTTCATTTAAAAAAAATTTTTTTTTAAAGATTTTATTTATTTTTTTATTTGAGAGAGGGAGAGATCACAAGTAGGCAGAGCAGCAGACAGAGAGAGAGAGAGAGAGAGGGAGGGAAGCAGGCTCCCTGCTGAGCAGAGAGCCCGATGCGGGGCTCTATCCAGGACCCTGGGATCATGACCTGAGCCGAAGGCTGAGGTTCAACCCACTGCACCACCCAGGCATCCCAAACTTCATTTTTTAACTATTTAAAATGGATCAGTAAAAATTTTAGGACATGATATTCACCTTGAGTTATATCAGGTATTAGATTCTGTGTTACATGAATTTGTCAGCTTGGCCAGTGGTAACAATTCTGATACTGATGCAGTAGAGACCGGAATTGTGCGGTCTTGTAAGCCAAGAATCTTGTGTGCCTTCAGTTAAGATTTCTGTTAATGTGGCTGTAGGTCTAGCTAAAATACATGGTGCTGTATATGCATGTGTGTACATACTAGGTTTTGGAAGACCAGGATTGTATTCAGATGTAAAGGAAAGTGATTTTTAATTTTTAAGAATGATTACTTAATGACATTAGACTTAAATAAGGAGTGACATAGACAGTAAATAAAAGTTTTGAGTTTTTAAAGAAACTCCCGGAGCACTAAGAGTCTGGAAGAAGGGGTCAGATTTTAATTGGGCCTTTGGGTGACGGCCAGGGTTGCTATTCAGGGTGAGGAAAGTGCCTCTGGTGGAAGTAAAGTGAAGAAGCATGAGATGAGCAAAAGCTTATATCAAAGGTCAGGCGTGTTTGGGGAAGAAGGAAGAAACTGTCCTTTCTGGAGCAGAAGCTTTGTCACGGGGTGGTTTAATGGCGAAATTGGGTCATATACATCCAAAGCTGGCAAGGCCGCAAGGTCACCCCGATTGACCCTTCCCAGTGTGGTGAGGAAACCAATACCCACGTTTCTTCTAAGATGTGAACTTACAAAAGTATTTATTCCTAAGATACCCCCAGAACAAATTTCACTGTTTTTCCTGAGATCATTTTTTTTTTTTTTCAAGATTTTTATTTATTTGTTAGTTAGAGAGAGCGAGCGAGCACAGGCAGACAGAGAGGCAGACAGAGGCAGAGGGAGAAGCAGGCTCCCTGCCAAGCAAGGAGCCCGATGTGGGACTCCATCCCAGGACGCTGGGATCATGACCTGAGCCGAAGGCAGCCGCTTAACCAACTGAACCACCCAGGCGTTCCTTGAGATCATTATTTTATGAGACTGACGCGCTACCTGCTGCGCTAACGAGGCACCTTATTTTAAAGGAATGACATTTCCTGAGTAGTCATCATTCTGTTGACCACCTCTATCTTTAGTGAATTTACATAAAGAGAAGAAGAGTTCAAATTTAGATCCTTGTTGGTAACCTTTTTTTCCCTCATGGGAATAATTTTTTTACGTATTTAAAAATAAGCACAGAGATGTAGATAACATTGATATAATTTTTACTGGGAAGGAAAACATTGAATGTTTGTTCTGTGCCAGGCACGGTTCTAAGGACCTTTGGTGATTTACCACTCACAGTGGTTTAATGAGATAGTGGTGATTGTTATCTCTGCGAAGAAACTGGGGTCTGTAGTGGCTAAGCAACTTGCCTGGGACCAAACAAGCTAGTGTAAGAGGAAGGACTGACTCCAACTTCCAAACCATGTTGTCCTGCCTGTTTATGCACAGGGTGATTTTTTCCTCCTTCATAGATAGCCTTTTTTAATCAGGGTGTCCACATGTCTTTATGCGAGTTGTGCCCTGTGGGAGGGGCTTTGCCAATCCTTCTCAGAAGATGGACCTTTTTCCACTTCGCACAGAGATGCCAGAGGATCTAGCAGAGACCTTGAGTGACGTGCTGGTCAGTATGGCTGATCAATTGAGGTATTACAGAACAAGTTAATGCAGAAACATGAAAAAAGTATTTCCTAAACAAAGGACAAGAGTAAGGCAAAAAGTTCTGTACCTATAAAATTTCACAGTCACCTATTTGCAGATGGGAAGGCATTGAAAGGGAAACTTATTAAGTGAAAAAAGTGACTTTTTTTAAACTACAGGGAAGGGATTATGAGTGAATTTTCTCAGATTTTAGTTTTTATGATGTTTTAGAACTGACCTAAAATACATGTCATCTATACTTGTGAACCAGGGAGAGGCCACATAATAAAGAGCCTTGAATTTTAGAGTTTGGTTTTTATCCGGTAGGCAATGGAATGGGAAATCACATGAGGTGGTTGATCTTTTCAGGTGTGTAGGGTCTGGGGAATGTACTGGATGTTGACTGGAGGAAAAGATTGCTGTTGCCTGTATCTGTGCAAACGTTACCTGAAAAGCAGAGCAAAGGCCAAGTATGAAGATGTTCTGGTGACTTGGTGGCCTTAGGGGTAAAGAGAAAATTTTGCATATGATTGATTAGAAGAGAAATAGAATCATTAGTAGAAATAGCAGAATTGAAATCTGGAAGGGATCTCGGATGTGATTGGTTGGATGTGGTTTGTCAATGAGGCTCTGCGTTCAGACCTTACTCTCCGAGGAGTTACCTAGTTCCTGCAGACCGGGTCTGTGTGCCCACCTGTGGCCTATAGAGTTGATTAGGCTCTAGTGCAGCAAATACTTGTGTTCACAGCAGCTGTCCAGATTTTACTTAGATGTATGGGAACACCAACTATGTACCAGTTGGCTTGTAAAGTCAGAGGTATTCTAGAAGAGTGGAGCTCTTGGAAGCTCTTCCAAGTTCTTCTATTACAACAGTAGCATTTTACCTTCAATTTTAATTGTTGGGGAAAGAAAATCAAGTGACCTCTTAACTTGAAACCACTGTGGTATGAGATTAAAAAAAAGATCTCTGAGTTGTATAGTTGGAAGCTAAAGCACTTTTTACTTTGATTCGCAACAAGGAGAACTCATTTCTGTTCATTTTCCAGTTTATGTGAATTAGGGATATAATTTCTAAAATGATCACTGTCCTCTATTCTCTTCCCTTTTCTGCCCCCAAGTTAGACAAAATCAACTCAGATCTTTTATAGTCCTCAGAATTGAGAGTTGTAATCTGTATTTTGTTTTACGTGTTCTTTCTTCTTAACTCCATGTATTTGAACTTTCCTTATGGAAAGATATTGAAAAATCTAATCTATTTCTATAAGGTCCAACTTATTGGGGGGGGAACTATGAAGAAAAATATATTACAAATTTTTTTCCTCAAAAAAATTTTTTTTTCTTAACGCTTGTGTTCTTTCTGTCCATCCGATAAGATGGCAGATACTGACTGAAAGTTTCATTAACACTGAATTTAGAAAGCGAGAAACGGAAAATAAAGAATAAAGGTAAATAAAGGAAAAGGGTAAGAGTAAAGGAGTGGGAGGAATAAGAATGAGAAGACAGTCATTATACGTAACACCTGAATATTACTTTTGAGGGAAGAGAGATGTTGAAGAAACTCCTTAACATGACTTTTGTCTTGAAGATCTGAGGTTCCAGAAAATGAAGTAATTACCTATAAAATAAAGACTTTCTAAATTTGCAGACTCTGTAAAAATAATCTGCAACTATAGACTTTCAGTTTTACTTTTTGGCATAGTCTGTAAACAAAAACAACTGAAGATGTCGGGTTGTTGTGTTTCAGATTTTTGTATTTCTTTGTTTATTTGAAGTTGTAAAAAGAGAAAACTATACTTGGGTTAAGAATGTACCTTTCAGCTTCTCAGCCAGGAGCCTATTTTGATGGCCGTGCTAGTGAAAATGGCCACAGCTTTAGTTTTAGCTTGTAGTGCACCATTCAAGCATTTCCGACTCCTAGAAACATGGATTTCACTTGTTCCCCCTCTTCATTGGGTCTTTTCTCCAATGGAAGACCAGCTGAAAGAGGCTATGATATAGAAGTCATCTGGCCAATTCATAGTTGGAGGCCTGTCTCACAGATACTCGGGTTGGTAAAGATGGTAGGCTCTGGGACCTGCCTCCCATGTTATGAGACTAAATTAATTCCTGTAAAGAACTTGGCTCAGTAGTGAGTAGTCAGTCAATGTTAACCTCATAGGATTGAGAGAAAACTTGAGGATGACTCTGGAACTTCCTACAGCTGTGGTCCAGTACTTTCATCATCAGCTAGACTTACCACATACAGAAAGATCCATAAACTATCTGGAGAAGATCTGTGGCTGATAAAGGACACATCTTCATTAAACCTTTCGGGAGGAATTCAAGGATTATTAGCCCCATTTTCCAGATGAGGAAGCCAAGGCTCAGAGAAGTTATCCATACCTAGTGATAGAGCCAGGATTTAGAATCAGTCTTCTGACTTCTATGTCAAGTGTTTTTATGATTTGATTCCAAGAGCATGTACCTGTGCTCTTGTGTCCAGTCATATGCAAGTGTCCTGAGTCTAATCAAAACCAAAGTATGGAGTGTGAGAGGCTAGAGTGAATGATAAAACCTAGGGGAGATTCATGATGGGGTCTGGCTGTGGAAGAGTGGTAAGACCTAGAGGAGGGGTTATGGAAGGGGGGGAAGGAGGGAGAGTGTTCTGAGCAGTGGCTCAGTGCTAGGAGCACATGGTTTGTTTAGGAAACAATGAATAGATGAGTCTGGCTGGAAGCAGTTTAGAGCCAGTTTGTGTAATATATTGAAGGCCAGGCTAAGGAATTGGCATTTTAACTCATTGGCAATGATCTATTGAAGGTTTGTGAAAAAGAGGGGGTAATTTGGGATAAACATAGAAATATTTCTATTTAAAGGTCACAGGAGATAGATGGTTTCCTTGAACACTCCTCACATAAGGATATATACAGATTAACTAGCAACTCAATAGCAAATGCCTTTGCTGGAGAGAATATAATGAAAAATCAGAAAATGCAGATGAATACTGGCTCTCCATTCATATGATGGTTGGCAGCCTGTTTGTTCACTTATTCCATTCAGAATGTATATATGGAGATATTTTGATTCACAGGTTCTGTTCTAGTTGTTAGCTGGTCCTGTGATGGGAAATGTAGACAAGCGGAAAATTTCGATAACTAATAAAAAAAGATTCATTGGGAGGTTCGTGTGTCTCTCTGTCTCCATCTACCCTCCCCATCCTCTTTCTCCCTTTTTCTCTTTACCTCCACTTTGAACCGTCTGGACTCCGTTCTTTAAGCTCTGTTTCTTTTGGCTGTGGAGACCCTCAGAAAGTGCTTGCTTCATTTTCTTCAGCATTGTATATTTTATGAGTTTAATTGATAGAAGAAATATGCCCAAGTGATGTCATGTCTGAAAGGTAACAGAGGAAACCTAAAACCACAAATCTTGGTGAAATTATATTAAGCCCAGACCTTGGAACCATAAAAAACTAGTAAAATTATGCCAAATTATGTGAATACCCAGTTGGTATTCACATAATTGAGTTCAACTCAATTGCATCCCAATTGAGTTGAACCCTCACCTCAAGCTTCCAAGGAAGTTCTAACTACTATTCTTTATTTATAGGTGGATATTAGTTTGATATCTGAATAGTTAGACTATTTGAAAATACTTTTGGGGGGGGCGCCTGGGTGGCTCAGTGGGTTAAGCCTCTGCCTTCGGTTCAGGCCATGATCCCAGGGTCCTGGGATCGAGCCCCTCATCGGGCTCTCTGCTCAGCAAGGAGCCTGCTCCCACCCACCCACCCCCCTTGCTGCTCTGCCCACTTGTGATCTCTCTCTTTGTCAAATAAATAAATAAAATCTTTAAAAAAAAGAAAAAGAAAATAGTTTCGGTAAGAGAAAAAAAATACACCGTTCATTTTTCCTGTTGCCATAAGGACTTCTATATTGCAGACTTCACACTTACTGGCAAGAAAGGTCTACAGACTTTTGAAAAACATTTTTTGTCAGACTTTGGGGAAGTCTGGTTTAGGTTGGTTCAGGAAATATTCATTTAAGGTTTTGCAGTAATATTATTGTCTGGAGAGTACAGGGTCACAGGGAGAGGCAGACATGTATACAACCCACCACGAGAGGATATCCATCTTTAGAAAGAAGCGTATATTGTTAAAACAATAGATTGCTGATCAGACTTACTTCAAGGTATCACTGGGTGAGCAACAGCTTCCATTTTGGTGTTTACTAAGTGCTCGCTGCTTCACAGATGCCGAGCTCTGAACCATATCCATTGTGGATCACGTCTAGTTTTTGTTCAGAAGTAGTGTTGTTTTTCCTGTACTTCCAGAATTATCATGGACATGCTTTGTATCCTTCATTCTTAGGTTTATCACCTATTTTTTTAAATATACACCTCTTATGTTTTTTATTTTTAAAAAACATTTATTTTAGAGATGGGGGGGCAAAGGGAAAGGGAGGAGTCTTAAGCAGACCCCATGTTGAGTGTGGAGCCCGAAACAGAGCTCAATCTTGAGGACCCTGAGAACGTGACCTGAGCCAAAACCAAGAGTTGGACGCTTAATTGACTGAGCCATCCAGGCGTCCCATCTCCTTTTATTGTTTCTATTGTGGTAAGAACACTTAACATGCGATCTTACGCTCTTAAATGATTTTTAAGCATACAGTACAGTATTGGTAACTATAGGCACAGTGCTGTATAGCAGATCTCTACAACTTATTCATCTTGTATAACTGCAGCTTCATACCCATTGGTTAACAATTCCCAGTGTCCCCCTCCACTCAGCCCCTGGCAACCACCATGCTATTATTCTCAGCTTCTAAGAGTTACACTGTTGTGGATACCTTTAAATAGGCTTATACAGCATTTGTTCTTCTGGGCCTGGCTTATTCCACTCAGCAGGATGTCCTCAAGGTTCTTCCATATGGGTACACATTGCAGGATTTCCTTTTTAAAATTTATTTTTATTTTACTTTTTTTTTTTTTTAATTTTATTTATTTGGCAGAGACACAGCAAGAGAGGGAAATACAGGCAGGGGGAGTGGGAGAGGGAGAAGCAGGCTTCCCACCTAGCAGGGAGCCCAATGCGGGGCTCCATCCCAGAATCCTGGGGTCAGGACCTGAGCTGAAGGCAGATACTTAACTACTGAACCACCCAGGCACCCCTCCTTTTTTTAAAAGACTAAATGATATTCCACTGGATATATGTATGTTTCCTTTTCACTTTTTATTTTGATATCGTTTATTTTTTTAAAAGATTTTATTTATTTATTTGTCAAGAGAGAGTGTGTTAGCACAAGCTGGGGAAATGGCAGGCAGAGGGAAAAGCAAGCTCCTCACTGAGCAGGGAGCCCGATTCAAGACTCAATCCCAGGACCCTGGGATCACGACCCAAGCTGAAGGCAGACACTTAACTGACTGAGCCACTTAGGTATCCTGATATTGTTTAAAATTTTTAAAAATTATAATAAGAGTACAGTGATCCCCTTTATGCTCTTAATACAGATTCAGAAATTCACATTTTGTTTATTTACTCTGTTTACACATTTGCTTTGTAAACGTACACCCTTTTTAACCATTTGAAAGCAGGTTACAGAATTGTGCCCTTTTACACCTAATTTTAGTGTAGATTTCCTAAGACAAGGACACACGCTTACATAACCATGGTACAATTGTCAAAATAAGAATGTTTTAAGATTGACACTGTTTCTTAGTCCAGTCTGAGAGTTTCATCTGTTATTCCATTGTCTTCCATTCATGTTTGTTTTCCCCCCCCAAACTCTGTCCGGGTTACAATGCAAGGATCATTTATCATGTTTAGTGGTTGTGTCTGGGTAGTGTCCTTTAACTTGGAACAGTTCCTCATCCTTTTTTTGTCTTCCATAACTTAATGTGTGTGTGTGTGTGTGTGTGTGTGTGTGTGTGTGT
>ML112006.1:53376-81087 GCA_003697995.1 Taxidea taxus jeffersonii | reverse complement strand
TGTGTGTGTGTGTGTGTGTGTGTGTGTGTGTGTGTGTATGTAACATTTTATTTTTTTTTTGAGCTGTAATTGTATAATGTATAAGTTTTAGATGTATAACTTGTTGATTTGAAAAATTTGTATATTACCATATGATTACCACAGTAGTATTAGCTAACACCTCTGTCCTGTCACATCATTACTATTTCTTTTCTTAACCAGTTTTTTTATCCATTCATCTGTTGATGGATGTTTAGGCTATTACATCTTGGCTGTTAGAAATATGGCTGCAGTGAATATAGGTGATAGCTCTTTGAGATTTTGATTTATAGCAGATAGCTCTTTGAGATTGATTTCAATTCTTTTGGATAAATACCCAGGAGTGAGGTTGCTCGTTCATATGGTAGAACTATTTTTATTTTTTTGAGGAACTTCATACTTTTTTCCATAGTGTCTGTATAATTTATATTCCCCCCAACAGTGCGTTAAGGGTTTCAGTTTCTCCACATCATTGCCAACACATGTTATCTTGTGTTTTGTTTGTTCTGTTTTTAGATAATAGCCATCCTGACGGCAGTGAGGTGATATGTCACATTGTGGTTTTGATTTGCATTTCCCTGGTGATTAGCGATGTTGAGCATCTTTATCGATATTGTGGGTCACTTGTATGTCTTCTTCAGAGAAATGTCAGTTCAGGCCCTTTGCCTAATCTTTAATTGGGTTATTTGGTTTTTTTGTTTTGTTTTGTTTTGCTGTTAAGTAGTGGAGTTATTGTTGTTGTTGTTGTATTAATCCTTTTGTGTCTTTTATCTTTTTTTTTAATGTTATGTTTGTCACCTACAGTATGTGATAATTTTTTGATGTAGTGTTCCATGATTCATTGTTTACGTATAACACCCAGCGCTCCATGCAATATGTGCCCTCCTTAATACCCATCACTGGGCCAACCCATCTCTCCCCCTACTTCCCCCAAAACCCTCAGTTTGTTTCTCGGTGTCCACAGTCTCATGGTTTGTCTTCCCCTCCAATTCCCCCCCACCCTTCATTTTTCCCTTCCTTCTCCTAATGTCCTCTATGCCATTCCTTATGTTCCACAAGTAAGTGAAACCATATGATAATTGACTTTCTCTGCTTGACTTATTTCACTTAGCATAATCTCCTCTAGTCCCATCCATGTTGATGCAGAAGTTGGGCATTCATCCTTTCTGATGGCTGAGTAATATTCCATTGTGTGTATGGACCATATCTTCTTTATACATTCATCTGTTGGAAGTCATCTCAGCTCTTTCCACAGTTTGGCTATTATGGACATTGCTGCTATGAACTTTGGGATGCATAAGGCCCTTCTTTTCACTACATCTGTATCTTTGGGGTAAATACCCAGTAATGCAATTGCTGGGCCATAGGGTAGCTCTATTTTTAATTTTTTGAGGAACCTCCACACTGTTTTCCAAAGTGGCTGAACCAACTTGCATTCCCACCAATGGTGTAAGAGGGTTCCCCTTTCTCCACATCCTCTCCAACATTTGTCGTTTCTTGCCTTGTTAATTTTTGTCATTCTGACTGGTATAAGGTGGCATCTCAATGTGGTTTTGATTTGAATTTTCCTGATGGCTAATGATGATGAACAATTTTTCATGTGTCTATTAGCCATTTGTATGTCTTCATTGGAGAAGTGTCTGTTCATTTCTTCTGCCCGTTTTTTGACTTGGTTATCTGCCTTTTGGGTGTTGAGATTGAGAAGTTCTTTATAGATCTTGGATATCAACCCTTTATAGTGGAGTTCCTTATGTGTTTTGGGTAATAATGGTTTGCAAATATTTTCTTCTATTTTATAGGTTACCTTTTTACTCTGTTTCATGTCTGTGCAGAAGCTTTTTAGCTTGATATAATCCAACTTGTCTGTTATATTCCTGACCATAAGGGACTAGTTCAAAATTACTATAGCTTCCTTTTTAAACCCCCTTGAAATGAGTAGTGGTTTAAGGATAGCACAACATGACTCTAAGCAGAACCCTAACAAGCATTACGTGTACTTCAGGCTACCAACATGTGCCTGGCAAGAAAAATTCCTATGTATCTAATCCGTAATTAGGAAGATTCCAAGATAGCTGCTTCCCTGGGTTTTCTTTGCTGACCTTCTTTTCTTTTTTTTCTGGAGGCAGAAATTCAGGTTTGACTTGCCTTGTCATTTCTTACTAGAATAAGTCTATGGGTTGGAGCTCACTCATCAGTCATTCCAAAGGGCTTTTAAAAGACAAACCTCTTGGGCAACTAGGTGGCTCAGTCAGTTAAGCCACTGCCTTCGGCTCAGGTCCTGATCCCAGGGTCCTGTCATCGAGTCCCACATCCGGCTCCCTGCTCAGCCAGGATCCTGCTTCTCCTTTTCTTCCCCGTTCTTGCTGTTACCTGCTTCTCCCTATCTTCCCCATTCTTGCTTTCTGTTATTATCTCTCTCTCTCAAATAAGTACAATCTTGACAAAACAAAGCACACACCTTCTTTCCCTGTGGCACCTGCTGCCAGTGCTGTGTGGGTTGAGCCTCTCACCACCTGCTTCTTGGCAAATTCGTTGCTGTGCATGAAGCAGGTGGCTCGGATGGCAGGTGTCACCGTGGTACTAAACAGGACATGTTTGTATAGGTTTCTTAAAAGATATCTGTAGAAATTGCTTAATTTTGTCTGCCTATTACACTAGCTTTGACTTATTACTTCATGTGCATATGACTACTGGTATATTCTGTCTTAGAATCATTTCTATTTGGTTTTGATCTCAAGTCAGTTTTATAATCTGTCTTTTTCCATGTTCACAGAATTTTGTGAATTCTGACTGGCAGCTCCTCCAAGAGAGTGTCTCATCTTCGAATGCTAGAGTAACATTTTAGTTTTAATTCATTGCTTGACAGGATAGCAGACAGTTCTCCAAGTTGATGAAGAGGGTCTGAGAAATTTGATGGTGTTCATTTCCCTAAAATGAACCTAAAAGGTTTTGGTCAAAATGACCTCTCAAAAGACAGGATTTCCTTAAAATTCTTGAGACTTCCCAAAAGTCCCTAAATATGCATCTTCCCTTTTTTTTTTTCCCTCCAGATGGCAGGTGCTCCAAAAATTGGACGCGGGGCTGTTATCTGACTCTGGGAAACCATGTTTCGTGTCCAGACATCCAGAGCCCCAAAGCTCTGTTTGCCCGAGGGGGGAGGAAAGGCTCTCAGGATAGCCAGCATTTAGGTCTTTCCTCCAGTGGTCCCAGCATTAGTTCACAATCCCTCCACTAAATAGTTTATTCCCTTGGTTTTTTTCTCTGGAATCTGAGGGAGTTCTTTCCAAACCTCATATCTGCAGGAAGCTGCCCTGAGCCACCAGAGAGACCTGATTATTTTGGGACCTCATTAGACCTGCTCGCATTAAAACTTAAAGGAACAGTGACATATATCATGACTTCATTGAGCAGAAAATGATCTCTAAATGCCTGATAGAGGGAGGTCAGTGAAAATGAGGGAGGACTCTTTGAATGCTGTCATCCATAAAAACAATGAGGAAACAGGCAAAATATGCCAGAATCAACTTTTTCAGAATTCTAGAAATTAGCTAGCCTTGCAGCAATCTGGGGAGCATTTATTTAGGAAAAATGAGTGAATCTTGGTAAGAACAGCTGGCTTCGTGGCATGTCACTTGCCCTGTTCTCCTCCCTCCTCCCTCTCTAGTTCCACAGTAGCCTTGAAAACCAGGAGCTCCATAATCACTGTGAAAACCATCAGCCTGGCAGCCAGCAGAGGGGCAGGATGGAAATGAAGTTCTTTCCAAGCCTCTTTTCCTCCTCCTCCTAGATTAAGCTAAGAGGTACTGTGAGGGCTGAGGACTAGTGAAGAAGCCAGTTTGAAGCCTCTGTTAAGTGCACATACACCATTAGCTGTTGACGTTAGATGGGACAGGAGTGTGGCTTCTCTACCTCAGTCATCCGTAGGAGACCAGGAGAAACGGAGGGCTGCCTCTCTCCGGGGCCTCTTAAATAGACCACAGTGAGCCAGAGCGACAGTCTTCAATCTGGCTCTGCTCACATAGTCTGTTTTATGTGAAGTTTCATAATAACTTCAGGAAGGAAATACTGTAGCAATGGGTTTAACAGTGTCTGGTTCTGTCATGGTACAGGTGCGTTTATTAGATTACCAGGGAAGCACCCATACCTCCTGCTGAGTCACCCACTTAATCCCTTGTACAGCTCAGGTCTTTGTGGAAAGTCTTTTCAAGCAGCTAAACTGGGATGATCAGTGCTTGTGAAAGGCGGACACGGTGTAGCCTGAAGGCTATGGCATGGAACTGGATGCAGGCTGCTTTCTACACCTTTTCTTTCAACTACAATATTGAGCCTTAATTACGTGTGTCAATGTGATTATGCAACAGCACCTGTGCATTGGGTTGCGATGACTGGTTTTGAGCTGTTTGAGTTTTTAATTGGTCACCAATTATTGCTGTGATTTTCCAGCTCAACCTTAAGGGAATCCATGTAACTCATACATTTGGTGGAGTTTTGTGGCACTGATTACTTACCTTCATCCTTTGTCTATGGGACCTGTTAATCACTGTATTCAGCCTCCTTCTTGAGGTCCAGGTGGACATTTGCAGCACCAGGGACTAAGGTTTTTTTTTTTTTTTTCCAAAGCCCAGTTTTTCTGATAATACTTGGTAGTTTTGTTACATGTGTTGCAGAATTTGGCCTCATCCCAGAAATGCTACACCTTGCTTTATGAGGGTAGAGCAGGGCCAGCTTTCCACCTAAGAGGACTTTTGGGAAACATTGTACAGGACAATTGAAGTGGAAAAGGCATTATGATCATACCCTTAGTTAGCCCTCCATCTTTAGGGGAATCTAAACCTAGACCGTCCACAAGCATTTATTTATTTATTTAAAGATTTTATTTGTTTATTTGGCAGAGAGAGAGATCACAAGTAGGCAGAGGCAGGCAGAGAGAGAAGGGGAAGCAGGCTCCCTACTAAGCAGAGAGCCCAATGCGGGGCTCGATCCCAGGACTCTGAGATCATGACCTGAGCTGAAGGCAGAGGCTTAACCCACTGAGCCACTCAGGTGCCCCCAAAAGCATTTATTTTTATGCAGCTTTTTTCCTTTATTTGGAAAGTAACACACATCCCCTGTAGAAGACTAAAAATACAGAAATAACGATGAATCCAGGGATCACAGGAGATGGGTATATTTTGACTCTGCATTGGTAATAGTTCATGTTCAATTATCTTCATTGTCATGTTGCCTATATGAGACTCACCCCACAATTTGTCCATCCCTTTTAGATTGACTTCTTGAATCAGAGCCCTATTTAAAAATGATGTTTTTATGTCTAAAGACCATTTCCAGGAATAGGTCTGTATTTACTAAGTCAAATCTGGCTTGGTTGAGGCAAGGTTCACTCTACAGGGATTTTAAGTTTGATACTTTGCAGAAAAAAATGTCCTCCTTTAAGATGTGACTGTCATCACTCCACCGTGTCATGCTGCACAGGTGTGTGTCCTGCTGAGTTTATTTTGTACATGATCATGTGTGTAGAGCAGAAGATGGGGCTGGGGTTGAGTGTGGGCAGAGCACATTTCATACAGGGGCTATTGATATATTTATCTCTTGCTTCCTAAACTAAGCGGTGAGCCCTCAAAGGCAGAAGCAATGTCTTTCATTTTACCTTAACACTTCGTAGGGTTTAGCATAAACAGGAGATGCTTAATAAAGCCAACTTTGGAGCTTACACGCGAGTTTTAGTTTGATCTCCTAGGGCTGGTGGAGAACATCAGAGGCAAGTACTTTTATTTTTAAGTTTTTATTTAAATTCCAGTTAACACCATGTAGTATTAATTTCAGGTACACCATATACAATTCAATCCTTCTATATATCGCCCAGGGCTCATCACAACACAAGTGGCCCCCTTAATCAAGGCCAGTGCTCTTAGATTGCTCACCTTTTCCAGGTGTCCTTGTTGGGGTTAAAGTGCATCCAGGAAATTGTTAGTCTTAACTCTTTTGGTATTTTAGGGTCAATTTAAGAGGATCTATTCAAACCAACTACACACGAACACGTATTTTAGGTACTCCAATACACTAGAGCTGAATTTAAAACTATTGAAAAAGAAAAAAAAAAGGTGATAAGTTACTCAGTTGGTAATTAAAGCAAATAAACCAAATATCTAATTAAACAGATTGTCAGACTCCACAATATGTGCTTGTGGAAGAGTAGATGAAAGTACATGCTAACCCGTGGCACAGTCCCTAAAATCAAGCCAAAGAGATTTAATGTGATCCTAAATTAAGTTATCAGCAACTATTTGTATTTGCAGAGGTAAAGAGTTGTGACCTCTATTGGGGTGTATACTTAATGAAAGAAAATTCTTTTAGAATAAGAATTCCAAAATATGGAACAAAATTTCCCATTAAAGTTAAAAAAAAAATCTTCACTTTTCTGATAAGTGATACAGAATGAAGATTTAAAAAGAATACTGCTTACCTGGGTGGCTTAGTTGGTTAATCGGTTAAGTGTCTGACTCTCATTTTCAGATCAGGTCATGATCTCAAGGTGGTGAGATCGAGCCCTGAGTGGGGTTCTGCGCTCAGTGGGGAGTCTGCCTTTCCTACTCCCTCCATCTCTGCCCCTCCCCCACCACCTCTCACTCACTCAAAATGAATAAAATCTTAAAAAAAAAACAAACACAAAACACCAAACTTCTTCCCAAGTAAGTGCATTGACCACTGTGTTCTGAAAAAGATGCCTATAGACGCTGCTGTTCTTAGCAAACTGAGTCTTAACCCCGCCTAGTGCAATAATGGCTGGGAGTGGGGAAATGACACCTGTGTAGACCCAGTGGCTGTCAGGATGATGGATACGAATTTTTGACAAAGAACTTGCTGGCACAGATGGCTCTAGGCAGTAGCTTTCTCCCTTGATAACCCGAGAGATTGTCCATGAGTCGAGTCGCAACTTGAGAAAGAGACTGCCCTGAATCCTAGCGAGGACGCTTGGATCTTGTGTCTTACTTTTTACCTGCTCTGTGGCTGTAATTTCTTTGGGTGTCCATTTGCTGCTCCGTGTCAGGAAAGATGGGTGTAAATGGTACCACGCATCTCCTTTGACTCTCAGTGCTCATTTTTTGTTATTGGTTGTCATCATGTTTTTTAAAATATATCTTAATGCTATGATTTTAAATACGACAAGTTCAAATGCTGCCTTTAATTATCCATTTTTGTATGAACCAAAAATGGGAGGAAAAACAAAATTTAGATTAAATGCCATACACTTAGGAAAAAAAAGCTTATCTCTTTTATAAGCATAGAAGATCAATAAATAAAATATATATTGTTTTAGACATATATTTTAAGCTCCTTAAATAAGTATTCATGTGCTGTTTTATGCTATATACATTTTAAATGTTGATCCAAAATGTGTGTTTGAGATTACCCACCTGCTACAGTAAGTAGAAACCTTTTGTGTTACTAAGTTATTAGAATGTTACAATTAGCCCATTTTTGCTAGTTTCTACAAATAATGCACACAATGACAGAAATATTTCTGCTTTTTAGAGTCTTATTTATAATGCTGAAGCTGAAGTACAGGATTGAAGAAAGGAGGGAACCTGTTATGTTACTTTACATCTCTTAGGAAATACCATTAGTGTGTATGTTTGGTCTGCTTGGCACAATCATTCAGATGTATGCGGAAGTGATGCAGAAACCTGCCACTGTGTAGAAATGACCTATCCCTCTTCCTTCCAGAGTCCCTTGCTTTGGTCAAATCTTCTGCAGTCATTGCTGCACGGAAATGTAACTTCGCAGTGAGGACAGTTGAGTCCTTTGAAAATCACCTTTTTTCTTTTTTGAACTTAATCATAGATAACTTTTGGTCTGGTAGCCACTGCTTTCAAGTAAAAATGCCCTCCCTCCCCCGCGCCCCATCAGCTATTATATACTTAACAAGTGATGGCATTAAAGACATGCAAAACAGGTTAGAATAAATTAAGAAAGAGATGGGAAAGAATTTCTGATATAGACTGAGAAGACCATAAACATTTGGGTCGGGCTGGCTGTGTGATTATGGTTTAAAGAGGCACCAACCTCTGAGAGACCTCCATGAGTTGTGTTAGCGGACGTGCTCAGGCTGGGGCTGTGGAGAAGTGACTTCTTTCAGAGTTGTATTTTAGATGTTGAAATTCTGCTTACTACCACTGAAATTCTGAATTCATTTCCTTAACTTTGTCTTTGCATTCAGAGCTGAGTTAGGCCAACTTCCATTGCTGCAGTTTTATTTCCAAGTGTGAATAAAGCAGGAAGTCCTTTAATAAACCATTCTTCTTTCTTCTTTCTTCTCCTCCTTCTCCTTCTTCTCCTTTTTTTTATTTTAATAAATGATTTTTATTATAGAAGTAAGTTTTTGTAATTTTAGGAAAATTAGAAATTATATGTGAACAAAAAGAAAAAATTACAATCACATCACATGAGATTACTATATAATTTATTGAATTTCTATCATATTTTCTTATGGCTATTTTCCCTTAATACTTGTGTCTCTGCATATTCATGTAAAACGGACATCATGGGGGCACCTGGGTGGCTCAGTGGGTTGAGCCTCTGCCTTCGGCTGGGGTCATGATCTCAGGGTCCTGGGGTCGAGCCCCGCATCGGGCTCTTTGCTCAGCGGGGAGCCTGCTTCCCCTTTCTCTCTCTGCCTGGCTCTCTGCCTACTTGTGATCTCTATCTGTGTCAAATAAATAAATAAAATCTTAAAAAAAAAAACGGACATCATGACGCACTTCATTTGGTAGAAAAACAAGCATTCTCCTTGAGACTAGCATAAGCAAACTGAGTTTTATACATTCAGGTATATGGAGACAAGTGACACATTGAAGTACTTTTCACAAATGTATTTGGCTCATTCATAGGCTTATGTGAAAAAATCATCTTCTGTTTGATAGTTTTTGAATAGGAAACGGATGAAAAGGCTGCTCAGCTGAGCAGTTTCAGATAAACCTCTCGATTCAGTTTTCAACTCTTTGCCTGCACTTGTGGGGCTTTCGAAAGTGGTTAACATTAATTGGAACTTCCTTTAAATTCTTTAATTAGTTCAAGAAGAAGGAAGGCCTGTGACTTATTTTGTAAGTCTGCCATTGACACTATCAAAGAGTAGGTGACAATTTTTCAAATGGGCTTTGACTTCAGGCTTGGAGTTGCAGAGAAAACTGTACTTGGAGGCACCCACCTAGAGCTCCCTTGGAAGCTCTTGGTGGTGGTAGCTTGTCCCCTAGCACCCTGTTGACCTTGCTACTCCCTTACTATGTGCAGGCTCTGAGAAATCTCCAGACGGGAGAACTAAGGCTTAGCCACGTGGGATCTCTGGAATGAGCCTTAACATGGAAACCTCCTCACCCTGTGAAATACCAACCTATTTGCACCCCAGCTTTGGCTTCCACACCAGGCTTTGGGTGACGGATCAGGCTGAGGGGGTATTTGCATACTGTTAAGGTCTAATATCATAGGCTCCTATCGAAGTTGCTCATGTATGAACTTGCCAAGTCTTCAACTCCTAACGGGGACTCCCGAGAGCAGTAACGGGAAGGTGCGGTTAGACTGGGCTCAGATGATTCGAGGTCTACGAATAAATGAAGCTGCCCCCACTTCACCTGTTTGCAAATGCAGTCTGCAAGCCTGTTGTTTCCGATCACCGCTGCAGATCTAGCTTGGCTTCCTGATTAGGAGCCTAGGGTTGTTGATGAATCTCAGGTACAGTTGATATGTTAAATGTTGTGAATGAAATTGAGTGCCATTGTCCGTAGTATCTGGCTACGAGATGATGACCAGTACACAGAATCGTGTAGGTCTTGCGGTCTACGGAAATAGCTTCCTGGGGATGGGTTTGATGGTGGTGATTTCCACCTGCTGTCCTCATGTGGGTGCAGGTAAAGATAGAGAACGGTTTCCATTTTTAAAGTGCTTGTGCCTATGCTGAGAAGGTAAGCTATAGTTTTATAGAAGTTTCCTTTTTTCTTTGTAGATATAATACTTTGCCAAGCAGAAGAACCCTGAAAAATTCAAGATTAGTGAGTAAGAAAGATGATGTACATGTCTGTATCATGTGTTTACGTGCCATCATGAATTACCAGGTATGTTTGTGTTGAGTCTTTAAAAATCCAAATTTGTCAGAATCAGATCTTGTCCTCTTTGGTTTCTCACTATGGTTTCTATTTGAAGTAAATATCAGGATTTAATGTGATTCTACTAAAAAAGAAAGGGTCTGGATCATTTTAATGCTCAAGACTTACCTCAGTGCCTGTGTATTTTAATTAGCATTTATATTTTGTGATATATTTAGAGGGAAGATGTTTTCCTCCTTCAGTCATAAACTTGTTTAGATTATTGGGTAAATGTTTGTGACCATTAAAGACCGAGTAAGCTGCTGGTTGTGGGCAATACTGAAACAACTTTAGAAAATTAGGAGTGAATAGACTCTCACTTGGGTCAGCGGTTCTCAAAGGGTCATATGGTAAAAAGGTGAGAAGCTATAATTACTGTCTGTTGGACTTAGTGGTTCTTTTTTTAAAATATTTTTAACAATTTTATTTATTTAAGAGGGAGAGCTCAAGCGCACAAGCTGAGAGGGTGGGCAAAGGGAGAGGGAGAAGCAGACTTCTTGCTGTGGGCAGGGAGCCTGACCCGGGGCTCGATCCCATGATCCCAAAGTTATGACCTAAGCTGAAGGCAGATACTTAACTGACTGAGCCATGCAGGTGCCCCTGGACTTACTGGTTCTTAATCTTTATAAGAAACACCTGGAGGATTCTTCTTCAAAGGGCAGATTCCTCTAGGTGATTTTGATACAGGTGATCCCCATCATAATGGGGACAGAAGACAGCTTAACGTGTGGGTTGTATTAACTCGAACAACAAAGTCGAAGTTGGAGCCTGGAGTATCAAGGGTGAACTGACAGGGTCTAAGTTAGATAAGGGGAACCAGGGATAAGAATTGGAAAAACCTAATTCAAATATAAAAATAGGATTTGGTATCTATGGATAGGGATGCTGAAGGTGGGTCCAAGTGGAAGTGGAAAATAAATGCATAGGTAGCGAGGGTCAGTATTCGAATTCAAACCGAACGTAAGGGTGCTGAATTGAATTTGAGAATGGAAACGCACATTTTAGTTTTTCTTTCAATCAATATTTTTTGAGCATTGCCAGATAGACCCTGTTCTAGGTGAAGGGAATACGGCGTTAAAGAAATAAACAAATGCCCCAGGGACCTTACTCTCTAATGAGGGGAGACAGCTGATAAATAACTTCAGAAAACATACAGGGTTCCAGATAATAATGATGATGAAATGAAACAAAAGCTAATACTTATCAGAAACAACAAAAGAAACAAAAACAAAAAACTTAACAAAAAACCCAAAGAACAAAACACAGAGAGTGTTTCCTAATAGGACCAGCCCTTTTAAGCCTATCTACTTAATTTAAAGCTCATAACAGTCCTATGAGATTGGTAATGTTATTCTCCCCATTTTACTGATGAGGAAACTGAGACAGGGAGAAGTTAGGTAATTTGCCCAGGATCATATAATCAGGAAAGGGTAGAGTCAGATTTAAATCCAAGAAGGACTGGCTCCAGAGAATGTTACCAATACTGTAGAAAAGCTACCCAAGAAGTAGGAATAGGAATTGATGAAAATGTGTGTTCAGTTTTAAATAGGCCAGCCCAGGCCAGTGTCATGGAGAGTTAGCAATTTGTCATAGTAGCAATTTTAATGAGGGAACAAGGTAAGAGGTTTTAGGGAAAGAAGATTCTGGGTAGAAAGAAGGGCGAGTGCAAAGGCCGTGGGGCAGAAATAAGTCTGCTGTGTTTGGATTGTGGAAAGGACGCCAGGCTGGCTGGATCAGACCAAGAAGGAGAACAGTAGGAGATGAATCCGAAGTTGACACGGGGTCCTGACTGTGTGGAGCTTTAACAGCCAGTGAAAGGATTTTGGCTTTATTGTGAATGGAAAGCTATCGAACAGTTCGGAGAAGAAACGTGTCATGATCTGACTCTTGATTTTAACATGACCATTCTAGCTTCTGTGTTTAGGACTGACCTTGGGGGGCAAAGGCAAAAGGAGGTAGATCTTTTAGGCTGCTGCATTGATTTAGGGGAGTGTTGATGGTGAGATGGGGCCAGGATAGTAGGAGTAGAGGTGATAAGAGGTGACCAGATTCTGGTTTTGTTTTGACAGTAAAAGTAATGACATTGGCTATATGGTGAGGAGTGGAGGGTGGCCCCAAGGTGTTGGTCTTGGGCCCCTGTGAGATGGAGTTGCTGTCTACTAAGACAGGGAAGGCTACACAATGAGCAGATTTGGGAAACAAGATAAAGAGTGACATTTTAGGGGTGTTACTTTCAAAATGTAAGTCAGTGGTGAGATATGCCCATCTGGAATTCAGAACAGAGGTCTAGGAGACATAAATTTGGGAATTAATAGGTAGTATATAAAGCCAGGGGAGTGCTTGAGAGCAGCAGGGGTAGCTGGAAAAGCAAAGAGGTCCAAAATAGGAACACTGGGCACTCTGTTTAAATGTCAGAGAGCTGAGGAAAAACTAGCTAGAGAGACTGAGAAGTAGCCAGGGAGGGAAGCACCAAATACAGGAAGTGTTTCAAGGAGAAGAGCATGGTCAGCTGGGACAGTGCCGCTGCTAAGTCCTGTAGGATGACAAGTGAGAGTTGGCCATGGGCTTACAGAGTGTGGGTCATTGGTGGTCCTGGCATGAACAGTTTCAGTGGAGAGATGGGGTTGAAATGCCTTATTAAAGGGATTGCAAGACACGGTAGGAGGAGGAGAGTCTAGGCAGTGAGTGCTTGGAGTTTTGCTGTAGAGGTTAGCAGAGACACAAGGCAGTAGCTGGACACAGGTTGAAGGTCAAGAGAGATTTTGCCATTGTGGTTACTGTTTCAGTTGGGTGCATTTGCATCATGTTTTTTTGCCAATGAATCAGAGAGGGAGAAGTAACAATGAGGGATGGGAGAATTGCTGGAGCATAGGAAATGATTCAATGACATTGAATCAAAGACTCAAGTGGAGAGAATGGCCTTGGATTAGAGCCCCGGAAAGTTCTTCAGGAAGAGGTGAGGATGAAAGCTGTGGAAACCATGGGTGGATAGATGAGGGGGTGCGAGCTTTTAGAAGGTTTTTTTTTTTTCTTCCCTGTTTGCTTATATTTTCTCAGTGTAATTAGGACAAAGGTAATGAACTGTGAGTTTGGAAGAGAAGGAGTAATTCCTCAAGTCAGCGGAATCACAAGTGGTTCTGGAACTTGTTACTTCATTGAACGAACATGTCTCAGAACAAGGCAGGTCTTCCTGGGCTTTGGCCCCCAAGAGCTGTATTTCCCAGAGAGGGTACTAGAAGCAGTGATTGTCAACCCGGGCTGCACAGGAAAATCAGCTTAAAAATTCAGATGCCACGGTCCCATCCTTGAGATTCGAAGTGAATTGACCTGGGGTGTAACCTGGAAAATCAGTGTTGTGTTTTGTTTACTCTTCCATGTGATTTTGATGAGCAGCCAGATTGAGAATCACTGGACTGGAGGCTTTTCACCATTTTAATAAAGAGAAACACATAGTTCCATCATAAGGAACGAGAATATGGTTCCTTGGTAATATCATGATTGCTAAAATTTTTCATAGAGAAATATGTTCAGGCACTAGAGACCTAAATGGATTTATGATGGTATAACTTACATTAGGTAGAATCTTCGGGTTCTTTTTTTTTTTTTTTTTTTTTTTTTTCCTTTAAATCACCATGGACAGTCCCCTAAGTTGACTCCTAAAGCTTTGGGTTTTTTTTTTGGTTTTTTTTCCCCCAGTATGGTTTCAACATGGTCATGTCTCATCCACATGCTGTCAATGAGATCGCACTGAGCTTGAACAACAAGAATCCAAGGTAAGCTTACTTTGTAATTTTTCAAGTGTAAATAAATTTAATTAGAGGAAGAAGAGAGCCAGTCAACACTTAGTCAAGTTGGAGTTGACACTTCCAAGTGCACCTCTTTGAATTAAGGTTGTCAGTGGACTCCTTGGCTATGTAGAAATTTCTTCTCAGCTGAGTTACAGTCTTACATGTGGTGGAGTTGAGCAAATGGCAACAACATTAACCCCTCACTGTTCTCCTCCAGCTTCCACTTCTTTTGAGGCCTGGTTCTTGGCATCCTCGCAAATTTTACCAAATTGAGTAGAGAGCATGAGTTTGCCAGGTGGTTAGAACTGGGGCCAGGAGAGTCTTCAGTCAGACTTAGTGATACCACTTACTGCTGAAAGCTAACTACAACCACTATCCCTTGTCAGAGCTTCACTTGCAAACCTTTGCATATGTCATTATGGCCCAAAAAATAAACACAAAACAAAAATTGCTGTGTATATTGATTGCTTCTTCTGTTCACTTGACTCTAAAGGCCACTGCCATATTATTCACATCACAGATCATCTCTAGAAGCCTGTCTTAATCAGTTTATTTTAGTTACTGTAATGGGTTTTCCATTCTGGTGAGGGATTCTGCATTTCACACATCTTACTCCCTTTCACCAGATACATCTGTTTAGACCGTGCATCTGAAAACTTGTTAATGCAACTAAAAAATCTGATCACAAATGAGATCCTTTCTGATATGGAATGAAGTGAAAAATTTATAAATTTTGAATATTATTTCAAACTTCCTCTGATGATAGTTTTTGCAACTTGGCGATCACTTTCTTTGTTTAGTAAAAAGTCTGAGAAGACATGCTTCTTTATCCCTGCCCTCCCCTATAGAGAAGTTCATAATTGACATTGTGAATTATCAGGTCGGTCTTCATATAGAGGTTGGCAATGGTTTTTTTTTCTAGGAAAAAAACAAAACAAAACTGAAGTGATCTTATTATGAAAAAACAATGCTATTCTTGAGGTCATAATGAAAACTTAGACTGTATTGCTAAGGGTTTCCTTATAAAAATATTTTAGATGAGGTTTTATTTTCTTCTCTCAAGTCAGAAAATATTCTTGTATTAGCAACGCTATAATCCAGCCCCACTCAGATCTCCTGCATATGAAGTGGTGATGGAGACTTGCTTTGTCATAGGGGATCTTTATGGCACCATCTGCAAATTGCATATTTGAAATGGAGGATGTTAATTTCAGTAGATTTTGAACTTTTGGGGCAAATATTATTTCTCTGACTTTAAAGCCAGGGAAAATATTTAGCCAGTGATTTCTTTTCCTGAATATTCCCAAGTTCCCAGGTGTCTAGCTTATCAATAAAACTTTTTCAGGCATATTGTACTGACTCACCCACTGGTAGAAATGGAAGACTAATCTTCCCAGAATTGATTTTCATTAGTGAGTAATTTATAATTTTGGGAGTGGGAAACTTTCCTTCTGAATTTGCTACCTCAGATAAATCGCACACGTAGATGTTAGTAGAGGTTTAAAAATGTCCTTTCATATAAATAATACCTTAGTAAAAGTTTAAAAAACATACACGAATGAATATTTTATTATCATAGCCATCTCTGAAGGAGGGAGCAGCTGACTCATCGTGTTACTTTCACTGATTTTTTTTTTTTTTTTTTTTTTTGCTTGTTTCTTCTTGCTTCGACAGAACAAAAGCCCTTGTCTTAGAACTGTTGGCAGCTGTTTGCCTTGTCAGAGGCGGGCATGAAATCATTTTATCAGCATTTGACAACTTTAAGGAGGTAGGATCCTTTGTAGTTCGCTCCCACAAACCTCTCTGGAAGTCTTTGAACAGAATGATTTACCTTTTCTGTGTGTGTTTTATTCTTGGGAAATAACTGACTTCATTTTCAGGTGTACAGCGTAAGGACTCGCTACTTGCATGTCTTCTGAAACGATCACCGCAATAAGTCTGGTTAACATCCGTGGTCGACCTTTTTATGTCTTCTGGGGCCTCCAGGGTATAACACTTAATTTTCTAAGACGTCACTGAGGGAGAAGTAATGAACTTAGTCTAAATATCTTAAAGGGATGCTTTAAGCTTCCTTGGGTGTCTCATTTCCAAGAAGAGTTAAAAACTATTTGCAGGATCCATTTGCCTTTGGAGAACGTGGAATTGCCAGTTTGAAAACAGTTTGCAAACATGTTTTGTTAAATGTCTGAGGTTTTCATTATGGTGATTCTTGATTACGCTCTGTGTACATTCTAGGAACTCTTTGATCATAGCTACTTCCCCCAAATCTTTTGTGTTACCGTTGCTGTGCTGGACACGGATATATATATATATATATATATATATATATATATATATATATATACACACACACACACACACACACACACACACACACACACACCCCCGAAAAACCCTCTCAGTTAAATACAGACACTGACTTGAGCAGTTGGTACTCTTACAAGGCGATCCTGTCCTAGACAAACAGTAAACCAGGGGACATGTGTGGTTGAAAATGAAAACTGAAATGACTACAGAGGAAGAAAGAATGACACGTAGGTTGTATGATACCAAGGATGGTGGCCCACAGTATCAAGACATCATGACTGGAATGGTCCCTCATTTCCCTTAGCGGTAGCATGCAGGGTCACGTGGCCATGAAGAGTGCCTGTTTGCTCCCCTACCATGGGCCTAACATCTGAGGCTCCTTTGAGGTGGGATGTTACAAAAGTCAGGAAAGGCACTTGGATCTCAGGCTTCCATAGGGCCGTCAGCCAAGTTGTGCTTTCTCCTGGTGACCCTGTTTGATTTCGGAAGCGTCTGGATTCGAATTCAGATCTCAGAGGGTCTTCCAGACTCTCTCTCTCCTTTCCTAGGAGCCCCTGGAGTAAGAACCCTGCTAGTATTTGTCGACAGCCTACTGTACCGCGGGCGCCGTGCCAAGTACACCCATGAAATCGTGGGGTTCTGTGAGAACATGTGACACAAGTATTCATGTCTACATGTTTTGGAAGAATGAACTGAAATTCCAAATACCTGGTTGGCCCATGGTCCCATAGCCAGAGAAGTGGCAGAGCAAGGACCAGGATTTGGTGCTCTTGATCACCAACTCCCGATTTAGGTGGCATTTGGGCCCAGCTGTGTGTACACCTCTTGGGGAAGTACCAAATTAGATAGGACCTCGGAGCCATTTCCCCCAGCCTACACCTTTCATTGGACTTACTGCCCCAGTTGCCGAGGCACTAGTGAGTAACCCATGATTGCACATGTGGGCTAGAAAGCTCCAAAGATGTCATCAGGCAGGAGGACCCTTTCATTTGTATTGTTTCCCTCCCTTCAGTCACTGCTTTAAGATTCTGATACGCATTTTGTTAATGCCAACCATGGACAGAATCAAATATTGCCTTTTTACCCATTCAGCCTCAGGGGTAGTGAAAAAATATCCAGGTTCCAGGAATATGAGAAATAATGGTGAATCTTTAAATTCACACTTTGGCATTAAAAAAAAGAGGCTTTAGAGAGAAGAAATGTATGAATGCTTGTCTGTGGATGTTTTGCAGAAAACATATTAGTACATAAAACTCACACTTACAAATAAGATATATGTTGGGTAGATGGGTATATAGGAAAGTGAAACAGCATGCAAAGCTACTTTAACTCCCAAATCTTTATTATTTGATCATATTGGGACTTATCACATGTCTAATTCCTCCCACATTGGAAACACTTACTCTACATTATCAGTGACCCTTGTTATAAGGTAAGCAATTTCACAACAAGCATCTGATGATATCGCGGGTCAGATTATGTCCTCAAATTATAATTGTGTGCAATCAGGAATCATTAAAACCAGTAATTCATGAGATGGATGTTAATCTTGTATCCTTTTAGGTAAAACAGAGTGTCTTTCTTATGCATGATAATACTTGCAGAACTGAGTTTCAGTGACCTGGTATCAGAATTGTATACAGTTTATCTGTTTAGGGCCTGGTGGGTACTTAGTTGGAAAAAAATAATCTTACGAAATCTAATGGCTTAAGTAACAGTGCAAACTAAATTAATTGTGACTTTGAATTTTAAAACCTTAACTAGCAAATCTGCCTTACTTCTGTAATTACTTATGAGTGATGGTGTTTAAGATCTGATTCTCTTTGGACGGACACTGGTGTCTTAGAGAAACAGTGCCACGTGGGAGAAGGGACAAG
Organism: Taxidea taxus jeffersonii; assembly: GCA_003697995.1. Classification (NCBI taxonomy): domain Eukaryota; kingdom Metazoa; phylum Chordata; class Mammalia; order Carnivora; family Mustelidae; genus Taxidea; species Taxidea taxus. The sequence goes on along the minus strand of ML112006.1, from coordinate 62,961 downwards.
AGCGGGTTCTGTGTGTGCTCCTGGTGTGCACTGACCTCGAGGTGTGGAATCCCTGTAGACAGACCAAGCAAAGGGATTACTCTGATAGCTGTGTGAATGAGGAGAGGGCAGGAGCATGACCCCGAGAAACTTGATTAATTCTTATGGATAGATCAAAAGAGCATCAACCCATTTAACTGTTCAATTTTAGCATGAAAAGGTATTACTTTGTATTGATCCTTTTTTATTTTAATGCCATTGTCAGCCCAGAGTGTCTTAAATTTCTTTCTTTTCTCTTTTCCCCCATTTTATGTGAAGGAATTTTTTTTCTTATACATCATGGTCAAGAGTGTGTTCTTTAATCATTTAAGGAAAAATGTCAGTGAGTGGAATCTTCTGGGTTTAGGGAGATTTGGGAGCCAACTGTTCCTGATAAGGAAAAGTTGTACTTAGGATCTCAGATGCTTGTGCAGATAGGGTTTGGGTGAGAGGATACGTTTTGGGCTGTTCATGGCAGAGAGAGGACCATACCACATACCAGGATTTCAGCGAGTATGGCCAACAAAGAGTCTTTGTCTTCAAGAAGATTGTAAAGCTTCTTATCCCTTTTAGTAAGTTGGGATTCCATTCGTCTCCTTAAGAAGGATGATGGGATCATCCTAATTTTCGCTGGGGGGATTGATGGAGGGTGATTGTGGGGTTCCACATTAGACAGCAGTATCTTGTCTTTCAAATAAAGTAATAGGCATTAGAGTAGTCAGACTCTTTGGGCTTTGATGGTTGTGAAAGCACAGCCATGCACACTGTTGCAATGTGGCACCAGATGCTAAAGGGAGGCTTAAAGACTCTGCATCTTAAGGATGTAGCAGGATGTTTTCCTCCTCTGTTTCTTCTTCTCCTTCTTCTTTTTTATTAAAAAAATTTTTTTAGAAGATTTTATTTATTTATTTGGCACAGAGAGAGATCAAAAGTAGGCAGAGAGGTAGGCAGAGAGAGCAGGGGAAGCAGGTGGTACATAAATGGCTCCTTTCTCCTCTAGAAAGGCTCCCAAAATACCATTTGCCCAAACTGGCTTGAAAGAAGTCACAGCCATCCTTTCTTTTCTTTCTTTCTTTTTTTTTTTTTTAAAGATTTATTTATTTATTTGACAGACAGAGATCACAAGTAGGCAGAGAGAGGAGGAAGCAGGCTCCCCGCTGAGCAGAGAGCCTGATGCAGGGCTCGATCCCAGGACCCTGAGATCATGACCTGAGCCAAAGGCAGAGGCTTAACCCACTGAGCCACCAAGGCACCCCTTCTTCTTCTTTTTTAAAGATTTTATTTTTATTTATTTGATGGAGAGAGAGACACAGTGAGAGAGGATACAAGCAGGAGGAGTGGGAGAGGGAGAAGTAGTTTTCCCTCTGAGCAGTGAGCCTGATGTGGGGCAATGCAGGGCTCCATCCCAGGACCCCCGGATCATGACCTGAGCTGAAGGCAGAGCCACCCAGGCGCCCCTCCCACTCTTCTTCTTGAGCCAGCAAATCCCTTCTGTCCTACTTGACTACCACTAATTAATTCAAATGTAAATTACAGGAATGTGTCTCTTCACTTTTGATAGACTTTTATGTATGTCCTTAAATTTCTCAGACTTCAATTATATTCAAAATCTTAAGTTTGGTTTCCTGTGTTTTTGCCACGAATTTTGTCACATATCCTCATAATATCTGGAGTACATACCTTAGGAAAATAGGGAGTACTTCCAGTTTAATGATATCTGAGGGCAGGAAGAATATTAACCCAAGGCTTTGCTTTAGGTGGGTATTGAGGTTGGGACTAAGCCTGGTGTCCCTGAGGAAGCATAAATGTCACATTAATATATTTGATGATAAATGAGTTCTTACACCAGGTGTGGTTTGTGACATGCCTGAAAATTTGAGTGTGGTGAGTAAAGACCAAACCATTTAGTCAACCATGATGCTCCTTGAATTTTTTTCTCTTAAAAAATTTTTTTTTCCTGGGACGCCTGGGTGGCTCAGTTAGTTAAACAGCTGCCTTCGGCTCAGGTCATGATCCCAGCATCCTGGGATCGAGTCCCACATCGGGCTTCTTGCTCAGCAGTGAGCCTGCTTCTCCCTCTGCCTGCCACTCTGTCTGCCTGTGCTCGCTCCTGCGTGCTCTGACAAAAAAAAAAAAAAAATCTTAAAAAAAATTTTTTTTTCCTAAATAAAGGGAATTAGCACATCTGCTTTTGGCGTTGAAACCTCTCCTCATAAAAATTTATGATCCTGAATTGAGGATCAGGGTGAGAACAAGGAGTCATCTGTTTTTTGCTTATTGGCAAATTTTGCTATGTGGAGGGACTTATTACCATTTTGTCTAAATCAATACTTTCTTAGTTGTATAGCAATATATGTTTTTGAACATTTGGCCTCCCCAACAGGAAAAAATACATTTGGAAGCAAAGGTGGTTCTCTTGGTGTTTGCGCTAGTTCAGGTCTTGTCTGTGAGAAGCAGAAAGCGACTCTAACATACAGAAGAAAGGGTTCTTTGGGAAGATGTTGAGAAGTGTGCAGGGTTGACAAGGAGCCTAGAGAAACAGGCCTGGAAAATGAGCAGCTTTCCTAAAATGTGGCTAGACTCTCAGGCTGTGTCCCCTTGAAGCTTAGCCACCATAAACACTACTTGAGGTTCTGATCATGCTTTTTCTTCTCTCCCAAATGACATGGACCATAGCTAGCCATCAGCTGGGTCATCAGAGTACGCTGATATGTGACTATGTGTCCCATAGTTAAGGACATGAACTAGCCCCCCACTTTAGAGTTAAAGACACGATTTAATCTACTTTCCCTTAAGAACCTTGAGGTCTTCCGCCTAGACCTTGCTCTCTTCAACTTTTCCTAGTCTCCCTCCTGTTTTTCTGTTCTATTCTTTGGTATATCTGACAATATTCTATCCTTTGGTATAACTGCATTTAAGAAAGTGTCTGCAAGAGGGTGGTGGGGTTATGGACATTGGGGAAGTAGTTATGTGCTATGGTGAGTGCTGTGAAGTATGTAAACCTGGTGATTTATAGACTTGTACCCCTGGGGCTAATAATATATGTTAATTAAAAAAATAAATGAATAAATAAAAAAAAATGTGTCTGCAAGAGTCTGGCAAAGAATTGCTCCCATTTGAAATGAGAGGGAAAGAGGCTGAGGCCCAAAGACTCTCCAATGGAATGGCCCGCTCTAATAGTCGTAATCAAACTCTCCGAGGGCTTTGAGCTACCCGCTCCCCGAGGCTGCTGGGCGGTGCACCTGGAATTCATCAGGATTCCAGAATGATTATAACTGTCTTCTCATCTGCTTCCAAAATGACAGCATCTGGCTTTAACAAATAAGCCTGAGGCCTGAGTTTGGTTATTCAAGGCCCACCTCCTTCCCAGGGCTGCCCTTCCAGTGTGGAGAGGTGGGGTCTCATGAAATGAGTCACTCAAGGCCACCAGCGCTCCTGAACACAGCACTCTTGGCAGTAGTCATTAGTTTTTTTTGCCTTTTTCTAGAAGGCTTCCTCAGAAAGCTGATGTGGTTTAGCTACCGGGCACCCGAAAGCACTCGTGCTACACATTATTAAGTTGATTTAAGAAAGCCTGTCAAGTTTTATTTACAGTGGGCCAAATTGGGCAGGAAGGAGAGCAGACATTTTGGTGTGCTTCCAGCGGCCTTCAGAGTTTAATCCCATCTAATCTAACCTCTCAGACGTTTGAGGGTGTAGGATTATAAATCTAGCACAAGACCCTCCAGATGACTCCTTCATTGGTAAAAATTTTCAACACGGAGGGAAGGGCACTTCTTCTTCTTCTTCTTTTTTTTTTTTTTTTTTGCCTCTCCCCAAACTATAAGCAATGTATTTTCTCAGATCTCAGACTGTGGGAACTACAGTTTGAGCGCGTGTGTGTATTTCACGGTATGAGGCCAGAATTAAACTAATCTGATTGCCTGAGGCTCCTCTCTGGCCAGTCTGTCTTGTCAGTGATCAAGAAGCAGAGTCCCCACAATTATTTATTTTTTGGACTGTTATTAATGGTTGCAGTTACTGCTTGTGTACAGTAAATGACCCCAGACATAGTCTTACTGTGCTCATGGGTTCCGTGGATCAGGAGGTCAGGACGGGCATGGCAGGGATGACCATCCCTGCTCCCTCACACCCAGGGCCTCCTCAGCGAAGATCCCAGCGACTAGGGGCAGGAATTCATTTGGCTTCTTCAGTCAAATATCTAGCTCTGGGCTGTGATGACTTAAGGGCTGAGCACAGTGGAGTCTACCAGCCAGTACGCCTCCATAGAGAAGTTCACGTGGCTGGCGCCGGTTATGCTGTAAGGAGAGTTGGCTTCTAAGAGGGAGGGTCCCGGAGGGAGCATCAGGAGATCAGGGATTTAAAGTGATAGATGTCACAGTCTATCTCCTGAGCTAGTGTCAGAGGTCATCAGTGTCATTTCTGCTGCATGCTGTTGGTTATAAGTGAGTCACCAAGGCCAACACAGATGCCCAGGGGTATCAAAAACTTCACTTCTCCATGGTGGATTGTGAGGGTGATATCACAGGAGAACGTGTCAGGAGGGAGATACTGCTGTGCTCATTTTTGGAAAATAAAATTAACCTCCATAACTTTTTGGGAATTAACCAGTATATCTCTGGTGGTTCCTCTTCTGTTTTCTCTCTTGTCTTCTCTCAACCCAGTACTTCGGTTTGCCTCAGGATTGAAAGCTCTGTAAACAACTTCACTGGCATTAGAAAGGATGGCTGCCACTTTTGGGGTGCCTGGGTGGCTCTGTGGGTTAAGCCTCTGCCTTCAGCTCAGGTCATGATCCCAGGGTCCTGGGGTCGAGCCCCGAATCAGGCTCTGCTCAGTGGGGAGCCTGCTTCCTCCTCTCTCTGCCTACTTGTGATCTCTGTCTGTCAAATAAATAAATAAATAAATCTTTAAAAAAAAAAAAAAGAAAGAAAGAAAAGAAAGGATGGCTGTGACTTCTTTCAAGCCAGTTTGGGCAAATGGTATTTTGGGAGCCTTTCTAGAGGGGAAAGGAGCCATTTATGTAAGATTTCTGAGCCGCTGGTAATGAACTAGTTATTTCGTTATCATCTCTGTCTTTATTGTCTTGTAAGGAACTGAGGGCTGGTCTCCTGTTGGTCATTAGGGGGTGAGTCATGCTAACTCACTGGAAAAGTTTTCATGAATATTTGAGTGCCCCTTTGTGTCAGAAATATTGATAAACCCTGGCAATAAGAAAGTGAGCAAGACATAGGCCTTACCCTTAAGAAGGAGCATCCGAATCTGGCTAAGGAAACAAATATTTTGACAGTTAAGCTATTAGTCTTTATGAAGTTAAATGTCAGATGCTTTATAAGAAGAGTAACCACTAACCAAGAGGAGGTGAAGGCAGGCACATGAGGTGGGTGCTCTGGGGGAGGCTTCCTATATAGGAAGGGGGGAGCCTGAGCTGAATTTAGGATGAGTAAGAGTTAACCAGGTATAATAGTTTCTTATTAGTGCTGTAATAAATTGCCCTAAACTTGCAGCTTATTTTATATTATCCTACCGTTCTGTTGGTTGCATGTGTAAAATGAGTCTATAGAGGCTTTCTCTCAAGGAATCCATTTCCTTGTCCTTTCAGTTTCTAGAAGCTGCATACGTTCCTTGGTTCCTTGCTCTTGGCTCTTCTGACTCTGAGCTCTTGGCCTCCTTCCTCCAGTGATCATTGTGATTCTGTGGGGTCCACCCAGATAATCCAGGATATTCTTCCCATCTCAAGATCCTTATCTTAATCATACCTGCAGAGTCCCTTTCACATGGAAGGTAACTAGTCCCCAGTGCTAAGGATTAGGACATGGACATGGACATCTTTGTGGAGGCTCACCACACCAGGTAAAGGTTGGCCTTTTATACAAAAAAGGTGGCATCCTAGTAAAGCTTCAAGGACCCTAGTTACTGTAGTTTACTGTACTCTCCATTCTTAAAGGGGAGGCGGGTGTGGGAAGAGACAAGGTGGGAGAGGAACGGAGGGGCCTATGAGGAAAGACTACATGTCTTACTCCAGAGCCTTCATACTCCAGGGTCTGCCTGAAGAAGCAAGAGGCAGCCGCAGGAAATGCGTTCTCCAAACTCCTCCAAGCACTCGGTGTTTGGATCAAGTCTCTCTGCACAGGAAAGGCAGTTACATTTTGCTGCAAGAGTCTGTTGGCAGTGAGCTTAGCATGAGGTCACTTCGAGTAGGGTGTGGCTGCGGTTTGCGATTTGTTTTAGAGATTTTTGCCATTCATACTTCTCATTCCTTGGGCCTCTTTGTCCAGTGAAAGTCATCTGCTCCTTCATCTAATAATATCACCGGGACTTTGCTGCAGGCCTAAAGGAACTTAAAAAAAAAAAAAAAATACAAGAGGATAGTGGTTCCTGGGGACAGGTGAGATGATCACGGTATCTGGGAGCATCTGTAGAGATGCTTTGCTTTTCAACCTGACTCGAATTAGATCGGCCCCACTTTCCACCGGCCCGCCTGCAATTTACACATGAGGCAGCCTCATCCTTTACTTGGTTCACAGCAGCCACCTTTTTAGAAAAAAACACAGTTTTGCTTCCTTTTGTTTTTAGCCATGTGAAAGTGCTGTTTGGAAAATCTGGGTCCTTGGCCAGCTGTAAAATAGTAGGCATGTGTATCTTCCTTGCATATTCTGGGACAATCACAGTGAGAGACCTCAGGGAAAAATAAACAGGGAGAGCTGCGTATCACCTCAGGACCCCATAGATCTGCACTGGCGGCTGGCCCAGGTCCCTCGCCATGGCATTTCCGCTTGGAAAGGGTTCCTGCGGCAGGTAGAGGTGGTTATGGCTGTAGGGCACATATGGATGGTAGGAAGCCCTCTGCTGTAACTGGCTGAGAGAACCGGCATAGAAGCTCTGGCAGCTCTGACAACATCATCAACTCCGAAAACCATCAGGATGTGGGGATGTTTTAGCTCCCAGTCAGGATTCGGTTGGCATTCGGCCATTTATTTCTGCAGGGAAAGGTTAAAGTGTCTTTCAGGGTCCCCTTGAGTTCTTTTTCCTGTGTGAGGGGACGCCTCCCTATTCTTTTCCTCCCTCCCTCCACTCTGACTTGTATAACAAGGAGGTTTTTGTTTTTTGTTTTGTTTTTTTCTTTTAAAGTCTGTATCTTGGGTCTTAAGTATGCTTTGGTATGCTATATTTGTTGTAGCTGCTTTTTAAAGCACGCTCATATTAAGTGAAAATAGAAAGAATTGTTTTAAAATGTCAAACCTGCTTTATAGGTTATTTTTAGTGGTCGTTAAGTCCAGTGCTAAGCAATGGCTAAGTCTTAGACGCAGGGCTATGTTGACCATCTTATTAACTAGGCTTCTGGGTTTAAATAGAGCTCCTCAAATAATCATGAAAATGCTGTGCTAGATATGTTAACTAGGGAAAGGATAAATGACATAGATTTATGTCTTATGTATGGGTATATGGGTGAATGCATATTGTGTGTGTGTGTGTGTGTGTATTAGTAACAGCATAAAGATACATTTCTGAATAGTAACACGCTAAAAAGAAACAAATGACAGGGTTTGGAGTGGCAGTGTGTGTATATTTCCATCGCAATATGCATCACATGGTTAAATGTCCCTATTATGCAGGGTTAGGGTTTTCCCAGTAGTGTTTTATGTGACAGCTCTCTCATATCTTTTCTAAAGATGTTAATTATCTTTTGTGTAATCTCTCTTCAAAGATAAAGACAAGGGGTGCCTGGGTGGCTCAGTGGGTTAAAGCCTCTGCATTTGGCTTAGGTCATGGTCCCAGGGTCCTGGGATCGAGCCCCGCATCGGGCTCTCTGTTTGGCAGGGAGCCTGCTTCCCCTCCCCTCTCTCTGCCTGCTTCTCTGCCTACTTGTGATCTCTTTCTGTCAAATAAATAAAAAAATCTTTTAAAAAAATAAAGACAAAATCAAAATTCTTTTGAACTTTTAGAGAGTTTTTGGGTAAATATGCTTCTTACCATGGGGAAAAAACCCACCATTATAAGATCAAGAGTGTGACAGAAAATAAAAAGACATGATTTTTGTCCCATAAAAGTTTCTGTTTCATTGAGAAAGACAGAGTTGACTTTAATAGGTAGTTAGGTAAGGACTAAATATATGCTAAGGTAAACAATAAGAGGGCAGTAATTCAGAACGTTAAGAATGATGCTTATATTTTTAAAATTCCCTATTATAACTTAAACTGGTTTTAGGTTTTATTGCCAGTGAATATGCTTACTGATTTCATTTGAAATTTAAATACTTGTAAAACTTAAGCACATTAAAACAATTTATCTGGGCTCTGTAGTCAGTACATAAGGGCTTTGTTTGGTTGGTTTCTTTTAAGCTAACAAACAGACATCTTCAGAAAGAAAACACAAGCAAAATTCTATAAACATCAGCCAGTAGATTATATCGTGTGTACAAAAAAGGCGTGTACAAATACAGACATGGAGAGTCTACCATCTTTTGTTTGCTGAGTGCCAGTAGGCTGCTATAAATTACTTTAATTCTAAGGTCCACACTGTGAAGTAGGAATAAAGAAAAGGGGGTTTTTAGAGTAAGTAGGCCTACTGGCATACTTTAGTAAATGGCAGCCGTGGGATTTTTACCCATATCCATTGAGCAAAAGGCTCATAGTCAACCTTCTATAACATGTTGCCACATACCAAACGTTTTCTGCATATGTTCCTGCAACCCCCTCAGCTTTCTACTACAAAGCCAACCTAATTGAAACAGTTGCAGATTGGGTAGGTTATTGGAGTTTTTTAGTGACTAGTAAAATTCAGGACAAACTGGACTATTTGTACAGGGCCTGAAAAGAGAGGATGGGTCTTGAGCAGGATTATAAAGGAGGCAGACATTTATTTGGTGGGTGGAGGGCATTCTGGGAACAGAAGGAGAGAATGGCATGAGGTCCATCCTGGAGCAGGGTAAGTCAGGATGAATGTGCTACGTGGCAAGGGAACATGTCTGGCTGGGGTCCATGATCCAGAAGAAAGCATGGCAGGGTGCAGGCATGATTAAAAATCTGAGGAGGTAACCTTGGAGAGATTTGAAGCCTGTGATAGAATCTCAACTGGAAGATAAAGTAGCAGGGAAAAGAAAAAAGGGAAAGAGAAGCAGCCAAAGTTACGAAGCACTCTGTGGTTTATAAAGTGGTTTTATATCTGTTCTATATGATTCTGTGGAAATCTGTGAAAGGGAATTATATGGAATTCCTTTTTTTTTTTTAAAGATTTTATTTATTTATTTATTTGACAGACAGAGATCACAAATAGGGAGAGGGGCAGGCAGAGGGAGAGGAGGAAGCAGGCTCCTTGCTGAGCAGAGAGCCCAATGTGGGGCCCGATCCCAGGACTCTAGGATCATGACCTGAGCCGAAGGCAGAGGCTTAACCCACTGAGCCACCCAGGCGCCCCTATGGAATTCTGATAAATCTTCAAGAGTATGCATGAAGTATCTGAGAGGGGAGATGCTGGAGTTTTGAAAGTAGGTGGTTCAGGTGGTAAGTCACTGGGCCCTGGACCAAGTTTGTGATCATGACAATGGAGGTAAAGCCTGAAAAGGCAGCA